>PVIR01045308.1:0-10788 GCA_004026965.1 Petromus typicus
ATCACTTCCACTATTCCTTCTTCTAACTGGGTGATCAAAGTCCACTTCTACTGTATCAGACATTCTCAGCAGTATCTGGAAATTATGTTCTAAATGAATTCTTTAAAAAACAAACTATGAAACATGAGCAAGCACAACAAACCACTAAATACAAGTAAGAATTTTAAGATTTTAATTTCTGATTATCTATATATGTTCATCAGTATTTTCAGGCTACAAAATACAAAAGTACAATTTATGTAAATATAATTAATACCTAAAACAAAGGTAGTCTTATAAGTTGTAATGAACAACATAATTGTAATGGAACTTATATATGTAAAATATTTCTTAAAACTAGAATAATCTGGAAATATATTTCTCCAAGCACTGTATGTTATAAAATTACATATTTACAAATAATTTCAGTGAATTCACAAATGTTTCTCCACTATATTAAACTTCACAGCCTTGAGAAATGTAAAATCCCCAAAAATGACCCCCCCAAATGTACCAAAATACATAACCACAATATTACAAAAGTGAAAGTTATAAAAAGCTCTAGAAAATAATATTAAGTACATCTGATCTTGTAAACTGAATAATGGTTCTCAACACAAATCAACAGCAAAGTTCTTTTAATAGCTTCTCATTATAACCCATTTTTTTGGTTGATAAACAGATTTATTCTAATTCAGCAGCACTACATATGTTCATCTTAACCTGGGAATGCAAGTAATGAATGGTGGCTGTGATTTACGAAAACAAATAAACTAAACTGAATCAAGGTTTGACAAGTATCCGTGGTCTCACATGTGTCTGACACCTATGAGCAGGAAGATGACTTTTATTGGCTCCCTTATTCAACAGCATACAGAACAGTATGTTGGAATTTTGGATTTGATGATTATAAGGCTGCCCTGTCAACAGAAAAAACCATTGGTATCATTAGTATTGTGAAGTTACCTAACAGGTATTATCCGTGTAGGAAGGAGTATCCTAGCTAGTCTCTAAAACTCAAGGCAAACAGAAACAGGTTAACAATAAAGTGAGGGAAAGGAAAATGGGAGTGCAATTTTGTTTCTCAATTTTAAAAAATTTCTTTGCAGTATGTGGAGAAGTAAACAGCAGATCAGTATTTAAATTCACCCTCTCCCAGCTGCTTCATTGCCAAACCCAAGCTAGTTACTTCTTGGCACTGCAGATCATGATTTGTAAGGGAGCGGATCAATAAAGCCCACCTCTGAGCATTGTATTGAAGAATAAATGAATTTAACGCCTTCAAGAAACTAAGTAGAGCAACGTGACACACAGTTTAAATTCTTCCATATAGAGCAAAGAAAGAGAGATCAGGCTATGTGTAGGCCAAGACAAATGGATATGTTACTTAGAAAGAAAATCAAATCTGCCCAAGAAGGAACTGGTTTCAATTTAAGGCCAATAACAAAAAGATTAATTATAAGAAAGTGACTGTGTAACTATAATGGATTATTTTTTATTTCCTCAGAAGTTGGGAATTTACATCATCACAACACAAGTTATAAGAAATGTGAAACTGAACTGCAGAGAAGAATAAAATGTTTTTGAAGATTTATTTCTAACATTTTTAAGAAAAAATATCTTATATAAGCTTTATGTGCTTAAAAGCAAATGAAGAGCATTCATTAATGTCTGTAGGACTGCAAAGTACCAAATGCAAGCACAATAATAATTAACCAGGAGAAAAATTTTTGACATGTAACTTCAATAGGAAATTTTCTACTGAAATTCCATTAACTGTTTTCACAATGTTAAGTAGGACACAAAGAAGATACCAGAAATCTAAAGAAAAGGCACTTATGAGCCTCAACAATGACAAAACCTTTTTCATTTTATTTATTCCTTACTTATAAACTTAAAGCTAATAAAACTGAGTCTTGACAAAAGAGAAACTACCTTTAGCTCTGGAATTATCAAAAACATCCTTTGTATTAAAGGTCTGAATCTTAATGTGCTATCTCATAAAATTTATCATGCACGCACACACACGCGTGCACACACATCCATACCCCTCCACACACACACACACACACACACACACACACACACACACACACACACACACACACACTCATGAAATGCTGTATGTTGGCCTTGTCCCTTTTTATTGTCCCATTTCCCACAATGGTTCACAGCATATGGAAAACCATGTAGGGGGAGTTTCAAAATAAAAAGCTGTCACCATTATTTAGCATGTTTACTTGCAATTTGTAAGAATAGAAAGATCAAAAAGATTTTGCATTCAAATTCTCACAACAACCAGTACATCTGCAAGCAAATAGTTCGCTTCTGGTAAGAGGGGACTATGGATTGGCCAGGGGTTGGCTCTGTACATCTCCTCAATGATGAGTCTGACTGTGTATCCTTTGCCCAGGACTTAAACACAATAAACTCATCACCCAGTGAGATCAAAGACATATTTCCTCTTCAAAGTGTTCTCCAGGCATCACAGAAAGAAGGAAAACTATATAGAAGTCTTTGAAAGCAGTCTACTTGGATAATTTAGGAAACATTTATAACAAAATATCTGTAATTTAAATATTTATATGATTAATTTCTTTAGAAAGAGCATCTTAAATGAAACTGAAGTTCCGCAATGCTCAGATAATGGCATATACTTTTATCATTACAATCTGATAAAACAATCTCCAAAACAAGACTGACTTCTCTGCAAATCACATTATTTAAACACTTTTTTAAAAATGACAAAATTCAGCTAATGTAGCCATTTGAGAATGTATAGTGCTAAAATCCCCATATTCTTTTTTTGAGGAGAGAATAACCAACTGAGCTGTTTTGGGCTGTGCATGTGAATCATGTGCATGTGGAGAGAGCAAGTGCTCAGAGATGTAATGTGTCGTCATCCTCTAGTGTCATCTCACCCTTTCCGGCTTGACCTGAAGCTCCAGGACATGGTGGGTAGAAGGGAAAATGGGGACAGAGGGTAGCTCAGTAGTGGACTCAGAATCTGCAAGGCCCTGCCTGGCATTGACTCTAGGACCAAACAGACATAGAAGCATCTGATGAGCTCTCTAAATGGCCTCTCTTGAGACTTTTTTTCTAAACTTTCAGTGGCCAACACAAAATTGTCTAAAACTTACTTGAAAGTAACAAACTAAAGTGGTAGTAGATACAGTGTGATGTGCTAAGCTTGGTTTAGAGTACAAAGTATACAGCCCTTGTTTTGCTCAGCTGGGTCTGAGTCCCAGTACCAAAAACCATATGCGCTGACCAAGGGCAACTCTGAGCTCTAAGGAGAAACACCACCATACTGTCACCCGCATAGGGTTACCTGCAGATAAAGTAACATATGTTAAATAGACAGGTGATTTTATAACAGGATTAAACATTTCTAAAAATGACTTCAGGAACGGTGTTCTACTTACATTTCTACCATGCTGCTCCAGCTTCTGTAACGCACTGGTAATTGGCTCCTTGAATTTCTTGTCCATCAGTCTCTTGGACAGCTTTTAAAACAAAGCAGGGAGGAAGCATAAAATGATCTGAAAAAGTAACAACGTTCACACCAAGTAAAACTATGAGCACCTCCTGATTTAAGAGTTCTTTTAGGTAATATCTCATTAAAATTTTCATGAGCTAGACACTACCGTATTTGTTTACCAAAGCAAATTTACATTTCTTGAAGTAGCATACATAATTTCGCAGTATAAGTTATTAGTATAACTGGAGGAACAGTTATACCATAAACAGCATTAGCTTTCATTTTGTAAAATGCAAACACATTTGCAGGACTATGAGAGAAAGCTGTGTCCCTAAAGAACACGTTTTCCTGCAATAGGTGACAAATATCAGAGCATTTATAAGAATAAAGAAACAAGACTACAAGCCACCAAGACAACCGTTACAGCTTAGGTCTCAATGTCCACCAAGAGCCCTATGCATTTAAGTGGGGCCTTTGGATGGTGAATGGACGATGGTGGCTCACACATGGCCTGCTGTGAGGAGGTAAAGGTTGCTTGGAAGAGACTGGTTACTGGGGTGTAGTCTGGAAGGGCTTATCTTCCTCCCGTGGTTCCTCCCTTCACTCTCTGTTTCCTGTCTGCCATGAAGTGAGCCACTCCTCTTCCGCCACCCTGTGCCATGTCATCCTGCTTAGCAGTCGGCAGCCTAAGGCCTAAATGTGAGCTAAAATAAAGATTCCTTCCCTAAGCTGTGGGTAATGAGTACTGGGTCTCAGCAATAAAGAAAGTGACTAAGACAGCCACTTATCCCAAAGTATATTCTAAGTGGGTCCAAGTTGCAAAGGTGGAAGTTTGTTTAAAAAAGCAAAGGACAGAATATGAGTGAGGACAGAATCACAAGAGTAAGTAGAGAAACAGGTATTTCAGGTGAATAAGCAAACCTGTGACAGTACTCCCACCACATGTCTGCATTATTACAACCAAAGCTCAAAACAGTTCTGCTGACAGACCTGTTCAGCGGTCTACTTTCTGACTACAAATGAAGCCCAGGCAAGAGTTCATCATCCATCAGACACCTCTCAGGCCCACGCCATTTAAGCTACTTTCTGCTACTTCCACTTTGCAGATAGGAAAGTAACGCAGTAGGAGTACTATACATCAGAGCACTGGTAATGAAGCCCTTCTTGCTGCAGTGGGAGATTAGGGAGTCAGAAAAGACTCCCAGAAATATCAACAATGTGAGAAAGACAACTGGAAAAGAAGAGACTCACAGGGGTGTGAAGACTAACAAGTAAGTCTCTCCATAGTTCTTGGGTTTAATGCTACAATTGTGTGGCAGGTCTACCCCTCTCCTCTGGGTATAATTCTGGCTAGGATATCAATCTTTATATCAGTGTGCAGAGAATGATTAGCTTTATCTACAGAAAAGTTTGTTCCTTACTATTACTTTCTAGGAGATAACCTCTATGATCTCAGAATGCCCTGCCAACAAAGAGTGACCATGTTAACTGAGGGCTTTGAGCCAGACTAGTCCATACTGAGATTTATGCTGGGGTCCCTGGGCCACGGAGTTCCAGACAGATCTACAGATGCCAGGCCACCACACAGACAGCAGTCACGCCTGAGTGACAGAGCCCAACAAAAACCCTGGACCCTCAGGCTCGGATGCCTCTCCGCCCGGCCAGGAGTCCTCCAGGCACACTCACACAGGTTGCTGCCGGATGGAGTAAGCTGTGCATAGTGTAACCACACATCTCTGCAGGGAAAGGCAAAGCTGAGCCTTGGATTTGCTCTCTCCTGCTCTGTGTCTCTCCCCCGTGCTGACTTTAACATGCACCTTTACGCTATATAAGAAGCTAGCCATGAACAACAGCTTCTCTCCATTTCATGAGTTTGTCCAGCAAATCATTAAACCTAAGGGTGGTCTCAGAGACTGCCTGACCTGCAAAGACCCAAATGTATCATCCTAAATGCAATTTATATACTCACACTGAAAAATTAAAAAAGGAACAATTCCTTTTCCATAACACAGAATTACTCTCAAGAGGACGTACGAGCACTGCTTTTAACTGACAATCACACTAGTGAACAGGTCTAATCCCCTTACTCTCTCATTACATTACTATCCATTCAACTTTTCTTTACTTATTATAAGCCTAAAACTTGCTATTCTAGAGGCATTTTCCACTAAAAAACTCTGAATAGAATTATTCTTACTGTTCATTAATGCTTTATGAATTATTAAGTCTAATCTCTGTTTTTTTTGGTTAGGATGGTAGGATTTTTTAAGGTTTCTAGATATATTCATGACGAAAGACATCAAAAATAAGGAGATACACAGGTACAACACTCTCTAATGTTGCAGTACTCACACTTGTAAGCACATGTTTCAGGTGATCATTTAGAGAAGGACCAACGACAATACTCAGCTGCACCAAAGCACTCAAGCCTCTTTCGAACACTCCATCGTCTGAGTGGACCTGTGTGGTTGGTTATTTGGGGACAGAGAAGTAGGATGGGAAAAGGTTAGCAAAAAGAGCAGGCATACTGAGAAAAAAGACTAGACATTTAAAGTCAGAAGAACATCAATGACAATAAAAATGTTTAAATAACAATTCAGGAGATCTAGTGGCAAACACCAATTCTAATTAGATACAGAAAAACTCAAGTGAGGCTCACCACTTGCTACTCAGAATGTCCCATCCAGAGAATACCCTCTAAACTCATCTTCAAGGACATCAGCATGCAGCCCTTCGGGGGCTACATCCTTCCATGTGGCCTCAATTTGCACACACATCAAAGCCCCAAAGGACCAATTTGGATATAATGGAAGAGGGACCTAAAATATTCTTATATGAGAGCTTTCTTTTTGCTGAAGTGATTTCAAAAAAAAGGACAACAAAAGTAGTGACATACCAGAGCTGCCTTCAGCACCGGAATCAGTCTGGGTAGCAAAGGTATAGCTTTTTCAGGAGCACCTTTCACCAGAAGTAACTCTCTGAAACCCTCCTTGGACACAAAGGTATATGGATGTTTAGTTTCTCTCAAACCCTGACAAAAACACAAAACCAAAAAACAACAATTAAAAAAACCCCCCAAAACAAAGCATGACTCATTGCCATTTTATTATGCTGACAATAGAAAAATTGTTCCCTTGTTCTGAGAGAAACTTCTTAGTTATAACATATTAATTCACTAACTATAACTTGAATTGCACTGAGAAACTATGGGGCAAAGGACACATATGAGGCAAGAGGGGGATCTGCTCACATAAGAGATCTGACAGAAAAAAATATTCAGAAAAGGAAAAATGAAAGAAACAGGAACAAGAATATAAGAGGCAAGAAAAAAGAAAAATTTTAAACTGTAGGAAAAACAGGGAAGGGAAAAATGGAAAAGAAAAAAAGAAAACAGGGAAAACAAATTTGCTTGGATGTTAAGATTATTTGCAGGTACCCCTAATACTGAAAGAAGGCAGGGAGCTTTGTGTTTATAACCAACTCATCTGGTTACGAACTACTGGACTCTTATTTTTACAGTGATTTCACAATCTGCACGATGCGTTCTTAAAAATACATTCCCTTATATTTAAATATTTTATAGTGAAATATTTAGAAGGCAAATCTTACACTACATACAAAAGGACTGGTGATATATTGTGTGTCAGTTTTAATTTGGAAATGCAACATGTAATGCAATGAGTTGGTCTTTTCTCACTGGCCATTTACCCTGATTGCAAAAGAAACAATTATATAGCAATGTTCTATGATTTAATAAATCACCACCAAGAATCAATAAAAAGGCGTTCAGATTTTTTGAGATTAAAAAAAGCAAAATCAAATAAAAATACCAAAATTCTTGACTAATTGTGTATAAAATGAATAGAATTTGTCATGAAACCTTGCTTTAAAATACTTATTTTCAACAAATTTCTCCTTTACATCTAAATATCTATTTCAAATAAAAACTTTTTCACGATATCATTATGTTTTTTAAAAACTATGCTCCCCAGTGGATGGGCATCATTTAGGATGACAGGTTCCACTGTCTTATGAATTCCTGCATCCTATTCATTTTAGAGATAAAGAACCTCAGGTTAAAAGTTGAACTGCATTTCAGAAATGTTTTTTCTGCACTACTTCTCATTATGAATTGAGCAGGAGGGAACGGTCAAATGATACCCAATACAGAAATAAAAGCCCTGGTATCAGATAGTAGGGACGACTTAATGTGCTATAAAGTCCAAGACTGTGGAAGGATTCTCACAATTAAAGCTCTTCATGCAACATGGTTAGCTGAAGTAAGCAAAGATATCACAGCTCTGACTTATAAAACAAGAAATCTTACAAAAAGGCTAAAAGTTTAGCAATGAACTAAAGAAACATCAATTTTTTTTAACCTTTAGTATCATTTAAAAGGCATTATTAAAAATTGGACAAATTTTAAAATGAGGTACCCTTAAAATTATTTTGCTTATAAACCAAAATAAATCTGCAAGGTCAGTTATAAATTATGAAAAGCAAACGTGTATTATGACATCCTTGCAGACTTTGCTTGCAAGTGGCAATATACCTTAGTATCTGTAGTTATAAACTTAAAGGAAGAACTCGAGCTGTTGATGCTTTATTATAAAAAAACCTCAACTGGCAAAATTATTTACTTTTTGCAACTCTATTCTCACCTCCCACACACAGTTTTTATAGAAAAGGGAGTTACCGGCCTCCAGGCCCACGCCAAAACAGAGCCCAGGGACTGAGGTTAGCAGTGGGCAGCTTAGGAAAAGACGACTATGCCACGAAATCTGCGCCGGGGTTGGAGCTAACTGGCCTCAAGGCCCACGCCAGCAGAGAGCCCAGGGACTGAGGTTAGCAGGTCAGAGTCTGACTTTCTCCATGTCAACTGCAGAAGCACATCTAGCTACCTTGTTTTGGTGAGTAGGTGACCCTGTTGGAATATCAGCCCCTAACACTGCAGCTGCACAGGGCCTACAGCCAACTGGCCTTGAGGCCAACTGCACAAGTGAGCCCAGAGACTCTGTACTGGTGAGCAGGCGGGCCCATTGGAACCTCAGGCAGCGCCACTGTAGCAGTGCAGGAGCCAGAGCCTTCCTGCCTCTAAAGAAGGGAGAAGGTGTTCTGACTGTATTGTTTGAGTGCCTCATATAGTGTGCCAGAACTAAGGGTTTTTCTTTAGGTCCGAAAAGACTGTAAAGAACAACCCAGCAAACACTGATATTTTAAGGTTCCTAACAATTAGCAGGAAAGTGACTTGCAACAAACAGCCCAGAAAACAGGGCAGGTTAGAGATGAGGAAACACTCAAAGTCTCAGATACAAAGATCCTGACCTGAAGGTAACACAGGGGGAAGGAAAATAGAGAAGTTGGAAGACCAGTCGCCAGGGTCCTCGGAAATGGTAACCAAAGCAGATCTAGTAAAATGGAAATCAGAACTGATCTCTGAGATGAAAGCAGAGATATTAGACACTGTCAACATGATAATTAATAAAGCTAAAGAGGCAATCGTGGAGTTGACAGAATCCGAGATAGCAAAAGCAATGGAACCTTTTAAACACCTACAAGCAGAAGCCCATGAAATCAACAAAGAAAATGAAAGCTTGCACAATAGAATGAATCTGGCAGAAGACCGAATTTCAGACCTAGAAGACAGGATCTCAACCAATGAACTGGAAAGGCATAATCTATGGAAAAAAGCAAGCAATAATGAAAAGTCAATCCAACAGCTCCTAGATGATTCAAAGAAGAATAACATACAATTGATTGGAGTAACTGAGGAAGCAGGAGACAATGCTAAAGACATCAAAAAGCTATTCACAGATATAATGGCAGAAAACTTCACAGAAAAAGGAAAAGAATTGGACATACAAATATATGAAGCATACAGAACTCCACATGCCCGTGACATGAAAAAATCTGCACCTGGGCATATAATCATAAAAGTCCCAGATATCCAAAAAAGAACGAAATACTGAAAGCAGCCAGAGAAAAGACAACAGTTACATTCCAAGGGAAGCCTATCAGGATCACAGCAGACTTCTCAACTCAAACACTCAGTGCAAGAACAGCCTGGAGTGAAGTCTTCCAAGCCCTAAAGGAAAATAACTTCCAACCCAGACTAATGTATCCTGCAAAACTATCCTTCAAAATTGATGGGGAAATAAATAGTTCCACGACAAAGAACACCTGAAAAACTTCACAAATACAAAACCTGTGTTCCAAAACATTTTAAAGAATATCTTGGAGAAAAATAAGAAAATTTACAAATCCATGAGACCTAACTGAGTCAATCCATGGGACCAAACAAGAAACTGATGGGAAAAGGGCAAAAGTACAATAACACAGCCAAGAACAGGATAACATGGCAGCACTAAATTTACCTATATCAGTGATAACCATTAATGTGAACGGACTCAACGTGCCAATTAAGAGATACAGACTGCCAGAGTGGATCAAAAAGGAAGATCCTACAATCTCCTGCATACAAGAAACACACCTAATTCAGAAAGAAACTCATGGACTCAAAGTAAAGGGATGGAAAACAATACTCCATGCGACAGGAAACAGCAAGAAAGCAGGAGTGGCGATTTTATCTGCAGACAGAATAGACTTCAAGCCAAAACTGACAGAGAGATAAAGATGGACACTATCTTTTAGTTCAGGGAAAAATCCAAGAGACAGAAATCACAATCTTAAATATCTATGCTCCAAATTCTAATGCACCCAACTATATAAAACAAATATTAACGGACTTGAAAAAACAGATAAACTCCAATACAGTAATAGTAGGGGACCTCAATACCCCACTATCACAAAGAGACAGATCGACTGGACAAAAAGTCAATAAGAAAATCCTTAAGCTCAACCAGACTCTTCAGCAAATGGACTTAATAGATGCCTACAGAATATTTCACCACACAAAGTCAGAATTTACATTTTTCTCAGCTGCTCATGGATCATTCTCCAAAACAGACCATGTGCTCGTTCATAGAACAGGTTTAAGCAAATATAAAGGGACTGAAGTTATCCCTTGTATACTGTCTGACCCTAGTGCCCTGTAATTGGTGCTGAATAGCAAAGGAATGCCCAGGATCTTCACAAACACATGGAAACTGAACAGCACTCTAGTGACCAACCAATGGGTCACAGAAGAAATTAGAGAAGAAATTGAGCAGTTCTTACAACTAAATGATAACCCCAGCACAACATATAGAAATTTATGGGACACAATGAAAGCAGTTCTATTAGGAAAATTCATAGCAGTGAAAGCCTACATCCAGAAAATGCAGCAAGCTCAAATAAACAATTTAATGCTGAACCTCATGCGACTAGTA
>PVIR01045309.1:0-10750 GCA_004026965.1 Petromus typicus
TCTCAAAAAAAAAAAAAAAAAAAAAAGAACCATCACATGATCAATCTATGTTTCCTTCTATAGAGTCAATTTGATTTATTTCAAGAAAACCTAGAATATACAAGAAAAAGTTAACAAAAGCATGACGTACTTCAAAAACATACATCTTAAAATCAGAAATATCAAATTTTCTCACAGGAAAAACATAAAGCAAATATATATATATATATGTTGTTATATATATATGTTGTTATATATATATATATATAGTTACATATAGTTATATATATATATATATATATATATATATATATTAAGGACTATGTGAAGTTTTATGTATTTACATTTGTGGAAATAGCTAAACTAAGGAATCCATAGTAACAATATGTCAATGTCACGTGAATAGGCAAATAAATTTGAAACGAGTAATGAAAGCTTATTAAAATCTAATCTAGAATGACTTGAGGACAAAGCAAAAATGTAGTAATTGGAGCTTCAGAAATAGAAACCTAAAATAAAATAAATTACAGAGAGACTTAATAATTAGAAGTTAAGCTAACTTAGGAAATAAGGCAGGAGTAATACAAAGACAATGATAAAAAAAGATGTGCATTCAATTTTAATACTTGTAGCAACAGAAGATGCTTAATATTGTAGGTAGAAATTGTCAAAGAACTAGAGCAAAAGACTACAGTTGTCCCCAAACTACAGCACCAGCCTCCTCGGGGAACATGTTAGGTGAATTCTTGGGTCTTTCATCCGTTTTGCTCAAGTGGAGTTCCTGAGGCTGGGAAAAGAGACAGAAATCTGATTAATCTCGTCAATGGTTTTGGCTCACGCTAAGGTTTAAGAATAACTTGTCTAAATATTCCATGCGATATATAACGGGAGTGATAATGTATTTCTAAAAATACTCTATTCAGTGCACAGTTACGGAGATTCAAGAGCATGGCACCAGCTTTTGTTGGGCTCTGGACAGAAAGCCTCATGACAGATGCCATCAGTGTCAGGAGCTCCTTAAAGAGATCATAGGCAGGGACAGGGAGGAGAGAATAGTGGAGGGGCCAGGCCTGCTGTTGTAGAGAAAATTTCTCCCACAAAAATCTGTGTAATCACCATTAGTTTTTTCTGAGGGGAGAACCCACACTGCCCTGACCTCCCGCCATGTGACCTCATTTTTTAAAAGGTCTATCACCTCTGAAAGTCCAGAACTGAAGAATGAGCTACCAGTCCCTGGAACTTGGGGAAATACACTGAAACTATATCCACAGAACAGCACCATATAAACTCTAATTTTGTAAAGATACAAAAACAGCTTGGAAATTTACTCTATATTTTGAAATATTGACTTTTTAATATGATATTTTCCCCTGGAGAAAATTTAAACTTCAAATAAAGAAAAGCGTACATAAAGAAATGCACAAAGAAGTAAATAGTAAATTATTAATTTAGATTTTGGATCCACAAGTCCTGTCACATATATCTTTATTTTAAATACATTGAGTAACTATAAAGGATTATCACCAATTCCTGTTTTTATGTATTTAATTGCTCAGAAAATTTTAAAGAAACCAATATTTTTCCCAATTATATTCATAGCTGGCATTTCTGAATTTATTTTTAATAACTATAAATTTTGTACATTTGATTGTTATATTTATTTCAAGCATTTGGCTTTTACTTTTGCCTTTAGTAAATTAATTTGCAGAAGTTAATCTCAAACACAGTTGCTAGCAAGATTCTCTTCTTGGTTCAGTAGTTTGCCAGCACAAAATATTAACAATAAGCCTAGGGACTTCTTCTTAATCTAAAACAAGACAAACAAAAAAAGTAGTGTGGGAAAACAAACTGTTCTGTTATGATAGTTGCTATGGATACTAAGCTCCTTCACAAATTTGAGCTGTATGTTTGAGAATAAAAATATTATTCATTTGATTAACATGTGATTTTATTTAAAAGTGCTGTAATTCACAAATTTTATGTGTTTTACTATATATTAAAATATTTACATTCACAAATAAAAAGTCGAGGAAAAACTATTTAGTTTCTTTGGAAATATATCAAGAATATATGAAGCTCTAAGAAATAAATCACATTTATAAAAATTAGCAGAGTCAACATTATATTTCTATTTTTGAAGCAAGAGAAAAAAGAATAATCTTAAAGAAACTTTATATTAAAACTTTAAAAACTCTTTAGCGTCAACAATTATTGTCAGGATTTGAAGAACTTTATCAGCAGAATTTTTTACAATCCACAAATCAACTATGAATGAAATTCATATTCATTTTAAATTACAGTATTGCCTGTAAAATATTTGCAATTTTTTTAAGTCTGAGAATATAATATTTCCTTTTATCCTTTACATATTAACTATTTAGTATGTAGTGAGTTATATTAGTACTGGAATAATCTTAGTTTCAACTATCCAAACTCTCTAGGGTCAAATAGCAAGCACCCATGAGATGGAAATTGTTGCATGGATATGTCATTGATGTGTGTCTGACTGCATTATTTTCTAATCCTTCTAAGACCTGTCTTGCATTTATAAATTCAACTTCTCTGACAATAGATTGTATTGCTTTATAGATTTCAGCATTTCCAAACAGCCTCACAGCATTCTTAAAGCCCACTGCATGCCTCCAAATGTATCCTCATAGTAAACTATACACACACATACACACCCGTTCATTTAGATACTGCGATCCTTTCCCAGTCAGTGAACCATTGACACATAATGTTCAAACTTTTGGTTGTCTTTTTAGCTCTTTGGTCTGCCACTCACTTATGTTAAAGGACTCTAGCCTTCTATCTATGAAAATAAATGATGTCTGATCTTGCCCAATTTGGTGTTTGAAAAACTGCTACTAAAGAAAAGAGTTTTCCATTATTACTTTTTATCTATCTTGTCCATTAAACTGCAGAGTCAGAAAATTGAAATGCTTGCCAATTGACCTCAGAACCTTGGACAGAGAAATAAATAGCTCAGAAAAAAAATAAATAACTAATTTAAATTACTTTTATCTGGAATACTAGGGATTGAAACCAGAGTTTACATACAATCCTTGAGGTACTTCCTTGCTGTTCTTTTTTCTTTTCTTTCTTCTTCTTCTTCGTTTGTTGTTGTTGTTGTTGTTGTTTGTTTGTTTTGTTTTTTGTTTTTTTCAATTTTGAGACAAGATCTCAGTAAGTTGCTCAGCTGCTTACTCTGGGCTTGAACTTGGATGTCCACCTGTCTCAGCCTCCCAGAGTTCTGGGATTATAAGGAAGTGCCATCATTCTGTTTTCTGTCTTTTCTACTGTTAAATAATTTTGTAATTCTGAATATATTAAGTGAATATATTAAAATAAGCTTTTCTCTTATTTTGACATATTTTAGTGTCATTGGAGAAATACAATGAAGATGTAATGAATCTAGAATAACATGAAAATTAATTATGACCTTTCAATGTAACACTGAAATATTTAAAACAAGGAAAAATAGGTGAATTATTAATTATTCGGTAAACCACAGAAATATTGTAATTTTTAGACCTATCTTCTAATCAAAATGTATTCTCTCTCAGTTCTCTCACTATGGGATTTCTTCTGAGTCTAAATACAATGCAGTAACGTTCTTAGCTGAAACACTGAGGAATGATATTTTATTTCCATTATAAAACACATTGATTAATTTAGATAATATCCAAGCCAGTTGATTTTAGAATTTCACATGAGTTTTGGTATGTGTGTGTGTGAGTGTGTGTGAGAGTGTCTTAGAAGGAGAGGGAGAGATTGTTTATTAGAAGAGTAACTTAATTTTACCATAAAGTACTTATGTTTTGCAAATATGTATAATATTCAAAGTAAGAAAAACAATAGTCTGCTAGACTGCATGCACAGATGCTCTCTTTCCAAGCCCAGATTTTCACATGTATTTTCCCTACCTGAAATTCTATTGTTTTTCCCTCAAAACTCTAAGTTGACAGAGAGCCCTGTGCCATAGATGGTGCTGTATCATGATTAACAATCTGATTACTATACCCTTTATATCGCCACTATGTAATACCAACACAGAACCCCGTAATCATGATAAAAACTTTCATGCTAAAAGGGAGAAACACTAACAATGAAATGGAGGTTACAGATTCAGTATGCGGTGTGCTCTTGGATGATAGACTTTTCTCTTCTGAATCTGTACTGCTTAAGAAAAATTTTCAGACACTTGATCCTTTGATCACTCTCTGCTTTCTTAGATTTGTGCTGCAATTAGAGAACCTAGAGTTCTGAGACCAGAACTCTAGCTGAGTGAAAGGGATGTCATCAGCTACCTTCAACATTGTGAATGTGGGCACGAGACCCATCTTCATTTCCTCCCTAGCATTCTACAACTGGTGGGTTCTCATCTTAATCTGACTCATTGTTCCTTAAAGAGAAACATCAAAATAAGCTCTTAGAAAAATTTCTTCCTTAAATTAAGTGATTAGTAATTTTTGTTATTATTTCTCCCACTATTATGATGTATCTTCAAAGTGTTCTCAATACGAAAGACTCTTCATCAAATCAGTTCTTATTATTGATCAGCTGATTTTAATTACTTAAATCATGCAAGGTTGAGAAGTCATGAAGGATTTCAGATTGAGGTCAGTAAAGCTTTGTATAAAATATTCTAGTAAATTCAATATAAAATGCAAAACAAATATTTTTTAAACCATTCTTGGAGGTTGAGAAGTCATTAAGGTCTTCTGATGAGAGTCCATAATGTTCTATATGAAATATTCTAGTAAACTCGACAGAAAATATAAAAAATAAATTCCAAATCACTCTTGATTTTGAACTGTTTTATGAGGAGCTTATATTACACATAAGCCCTAAGGTGAATCCAAGTTATAATGAAGGTATGAAACAATTTTCTTTGGCTCTCACTGGTCTCTGCTTGCACCTGAGTGGAAGCATGGATGGATATGTGGGGACAGCGGGAGGTATTAGGTCACAGAGCGATAATCCTTGAAAGGAATAATGTCCATCTGAAAGTACTGGGTTGTGTTTCACAGAAGTCCATTAGTTTCTCTTGATTGTTATAAATCACGGCAAGCTCACATCTGGCCTCTTGTAAATTTCCTGCTTGCCATTCCCATGTAAACTTGAACAATAAAGTGGCATCATACAATGTGACCCAGCCTGGAGCAGTCACCAGACGTGGCCACCAGAATTTAAAATTTTCATCTTCAAAATTATGAGCTTATGTGAACTTTTTTTCCTTATAAAGTACCCAATCTCAAACATTTTGTTATAGTTATTGAAAATTGATTTTTTTTTAAAAAAGAAATAAAGCTCATGTATATATGGAGCAAGGGGTTGTAGGGCAGGCAGGGGAATGGGAAAAATGAGAATTAAACTGTGTCATGTACTGGTACAAATTTTCAATGTCGATTGTGATCATGATGTGTATATAAAATGTACCAATAAAATCAGTTAATTAAAATGATAATGAATTTGCTGATAATCACTCATTTTTTTTTTTTTTTACTTAGATGATGACATTTAAGGATAGTCTTCCTGTTTGTTAAAGACAAATCCAAATAACCCTTCTCCACTGTTGGTGGGACTGTAGACTCATACAACCCCTGTGGAGATCAGTTTGGAGAATCCTCAAAAAGCTAGGATCAACGGTCCCATTTGACGTGGCCATTGCCCTGCTAGGTATATACACACAAGAATTAAAAGACTCATATCACAGTGACATATGTGCACCCATGTTTATAGCAGCCCAATTTGTGATTGCTACATCTTGGAAACAACCCAAATGTCCATCAACTGGAGACTGGATAAAAAAGCTGTGGTTCTTCTACAGAATGGAGTACTACTCTGCCATAAAAAAATGATAGGTTTGAATCATTTCTACTTAAATGGACATACCTTGAGGATATTCTCATAAGTGAAATAAATAGGGCACAGATAGGTACATATCGCATCGTTTCT
The DNA here is from genome assembly GCA_004026965.1 of Petromus typicus. Lineage (NCBI taxonomy): Eukaryota > Metazoa > Chordata > Mammalia > Rodentia > Petromuridae > Petromus > Petromus typicus. Next base: position 5,941 of record PVIR01045309.1, read on the forward strand.
CTGGTATGAGAAAATAAAGATGTAAATGAGTCCTAGCATTGTATGTTATATATTGTGAAATAGAAAATGCTCAATGTAAAATAGGGTGAAGGGGGTAAATGTTGAGATTGTAACAAAAAAGTAAGGAAACAAATTTTATGTATATGGGGGGATGGTAGGGTGGGTAGGGCTATGGGAAAAAACGAGAATTAAGTTGTGTTTTATACTGGTACAAATCCCCATTATGGAGTGCAATCATGATGTGTATACTTAATGTACCAATAAAGTTTTTAAAAAAGAGACAAATCCAAATAACAATTAAAATCATCTTAGGACTATCAAAAAGATAAAAATCAAATTCTTTTCCTATTCATGTGAGCCTTTCATAATTTTCATAAGACAGGAGAAAATATGCCAAAACCTAGATATACTTTTCCAAAGTTTAGTGCACTGAAATTTTATCACTTATTGAAATTTTCTCACTTCATCAGAGAAGATAATTAAACAATTACACTAATTGTAACTTGAATGCCACAGGCAAATAGGCAAATACAATGAACTATTATCATAGATCACAATTATAGCACACATTATTTGGCAAAAGTCATGGGACACAAGTAACACTCTGGAATTTCCTCTACGTACTATGTAAATTATATTTTGCATTTCATAGTCATAGTATGCCACATGAAGCTGTAAGGAAGTATTCTGCCAAGAAATTACAAATTTATGACAGGGAAGTGATTTTGATATGAATAAACTATTAAGAAATAGAATTTCTTGGTGTATTCCTGAAGTTATTTTCATATAATTAATTATTTGGCTTATATATAACCAGTATCATCTCAATGTTTTTAATCAAAGGTAGATTCAAGACATGTATTCCTTAGATTCAGCAACTTTGTCAAGTCTTTTGCCATTTCCTCACTGCAAACTCTTTTTTAATTGTCAGTTAGAGAAAACTCTTTGGAATGTTTTGGTCCTAATAGATTTTCGCTGCAGAACTGAGTGACAAATCCACAGGGACAATGTTGTCCCCTTGGAATGAAATCTATCACATGATTAGAAATTGCAGCATCCTTTCATTTCTTTCATTACCTTCATGCCAAGAGTTTCAATTTCTTCTAAAGTGTTAAAATGTTCAACTGAGATTTTTTTGAACAGTTAAAAAAGGAAAGCACTAGGCAACATTATAATCCAAAATTCTAGCCACATTTTACTCAACTTGCATATTGCTAGACACTTTCAAACTCAGCAAACTCCAGTAAGTAAACCATGAATAAATGAGATGCTTTTCCTGTACTTCATGTCTGCACCTAATGAAGGCCTGAAACAATTAGATGCTACTTTGACTTCTCATCCCCCAAATGAAGATTTTATTTTTTTATTTCTCATAAACAGAGAATGAGCCAAGAATATTTTATAAAAAGGTGAATTTTAATTATATACATATTGAAATACTAAGTTATGGAAAAAGTAACAGTGGAAATTATCAAAATTCTACAAAATAAGAAAAAAATAATCCTAATGATTAACTTAATTTTGAAAACTGACTTGATGGATTAAAAACAAAAATACTAATGTTTATCTCAATAGAGAGAGATTATGATTAGGAATCATGAGACAATAAAAGCATAAAATACTACTTAATCTTTAGAAATTTTACAGCAGGATTTATGATCTAATAAAAAGAGCATTTATCTACCTAAGTGAAAATAGAAGAAAATGTGCTATCAAAATTTTTGAAATGTATATATTAACTACTCTATATTTTATGATTTAGATAAAAGAATATCTTCCCAAAAGTCTTATGTATTGAGAAGTGTTTTTGGAGAGAGATTGCTCATGAGGGTGCAACAACCCATCAGTGGATCCATCTGTTGAAGCTTTTAATGCGAATGTGCGAATCCATCAGGAATTGTGGCCCATGTGAAGGCGCCAGTTACTGAGAATGTGCTTATAAAAGTCATCACTCTCTGGCTTTTCTCCTGTCTCTTCTTCGAGGCTGCCATGGATTAAGCAAGTTATTTTCCATCACGCCTTTCCACTGCACTCCTACACCATATCCACTGCACCAACCGTGGACTGAACCGCTGGACATATTGTGGTAAAATAAACTTTACATTCTTTCAATTGTACTTTGTACTTGGTCCTATCAATGAAAAAGCTCAATAGGGTCAATAACAGAGAAGTAGTATCCTGAGAGGGACTGTACAAGACCATGTTGTTCTGAAGAATTGGATTTGGTTTGTGGGAAATTTTTCAAGAAATTTGGAGAATTGGTTTTAACAATAATGTAAGCAGAGCTTGAAGAGTAATTCAAATCAGAGATCAAAGATCCGGAATGGTGCACAAAAAACTTGATAGTACAAAAAAAAAAAAAAGAAAAAAAAGAAAGAAAGGAAAGCTTATATCTATAGAGGGCAGTGTTGGTAGGAAGGGCTGGAGGAAGGGGAAAAAGAGAATCAAAATGTGTCATGTCCAAGTGTAGGTTCTCAATGTTAAAGGTGATCATACTGTATGTATAAAATGTACCAATAAAATCAGTTTTTAAAAAACGAATGTAAATTGTAAAAGCCAGTTTCAAAATATTTCAAATGGTAAAAAAGAAATCTATTAAATGTTAGATTAGAGGTCATTCTAGTTTCATTCAGCCAAACAACTTATATTCATTTTGCCTGTGTCCTAAGACTTTATATGAGATTGACTTTAAAGGCAGTAGACGAATTAATCTGGCAGAGGAAATTTCAAAGAAGCCAATCTTCAGACATGGGCATGGGTAGTGGTGGCTGCTTTTAGCCACATCTACAGTGTGAATCAGGAGCAAAAGCAAAGCCAAAAGATGTGAAAATTTTGCAGTTTGGCCAAAGAAGAAGCATATATAAACCTGTGCCAAGGAAAGTGCATTTTCTGAAAAGATTAGCACCATGAAAAGGAAGCCAAATGTTTCACATCAACACAATAGGAAAGATGCCTTGAGGGCATTTCAGGCATTGGCCAGATCCCACCTGTCAAAAGATTAACAGTGTAAAAGGGTAAACTTCTTTGAAAGACCCTGTTTTGAAAAAAAGAGCCTCAGGGAATCTTGCTTCCTAATTGCTATCTAGGGAAATAGCCCTGAGTTCAGCCATCTAGATGCTCAGAAGCCATCTTGGCCACATAGCCATGCATGTAGTGTGACATGCTGTGTGACACAGCCATGTTCCTGGTTGGCACACATCTTTCATTTAATGATAGTGGAAATTAAAAGTAAAGAAACAATATGAGTTCAGAGATAATAGCTTTAATAATATAGTTTATTACAGAAAATAAACAGAGTTGTTCATCACATGTAAGAAAAATTGCAAGAAAGAGACAGAAGTTGACTCTTCCACAGATGAAGAGCTAGCTCAGTCAGTGACAGAAAAGCACTGAAAGAAGTATGTTCCTTTTTTATGAGGTCCTCAAGGAGACACTGACTATTTGTATTTTTCTCCCTAAACTGGGCAGAGATCTCTGAAGTTGACAGTGTTCAGTTAGTGCATAATGCTAAATTGTCTAGAACGTGCTTCAAATGTACTGGGCCCTTCCCCCAGTGCAGAGTGTATGGCACAAATGTATTTTAGTGAAAGGGTAAGTTTGGTGTCAGATCTTGGTGATATCTATCACAAACTTTGACTGCATTAGTTTGTCCATGCATGCCATCTCCTTACCTAGATGATTACATGGTCTTGTTTACTTAACTGACATTCTTCCTGGTTGCATCTTCCTCCTTGTTCTCTGTCAGGCTGATGTCATTCTGCTTTCTCAAGAGGACCCAGACATTGCTCAAGCTAGTGGTAGACCTGGCATCACCCCACGCTACTGGTTTCACAGGTATATAGACTACATACCTACAGTCTACATAGGTAGACTGTATGAAGGACTGAGAGGCCAGGTATGTGGTGTGACAGTGCAAAGCATGATGTTGTAAGAGAGAAACCAAAGGAGAAACCATTAAAATGGAGTTGCCAGAGCATGGACTATCTGGTGAAGATCCCAATACACTGGAGCTCAGAAGTGCCCTAAATGGTAGGTATAAAGTAATAAGATTTAGTGTTTGCCTACCTGAATTTCAATTCCTTTCTATTCTTCTATGTTGAAAGTATTTATCATTTTGATTTTTAAAGGAATTTACAGCTAAGAGTTTGCACTAAGTCTCAGAGGAGACTACTACTTGACTTCTCAGGAATGTTATAACTGTTAAGAATTTGGCAACTCTGGAGGATGGACTAAATGTATTTTAACAAAAAAAGCTCAACGTGAGCTTTTCAGGGAAAGGACCAGTATGTTATAGGATTTTGGAGGTGATTGGATCTGGGCTGTATTTTCATCAGTGAATTAATATATTGTTTAATTGATAGCTGCCTGTGCTGTTAGGGAGCAGGATCTGTTGGAAGGGGTGAATTACTGAGCATGTTACTTCTACAATGTGTCTTGTTCTCTGGCTCTTCCTGTTGTCTCTACTTTCTGATTATCATAAATTGAGCAGCTTTCTTTTGCAAGGTACTTTCACCATGATACTTCTGCTTTGGAGCCTGCTAACCGTGGACATGACCCTCTGAAACCATAAGCCAAAATAAATCTTTGCGTATTTAAATTGTATGTGTATGTACATCATGTATAATCATACATATATATGTGTGTGTGTATATATATATGTATATATATGTATATATATATGTACATATATATGTGTATGTGTGTGTAAGATATGTTATATAGAACTTTGCGTATTTAAATTGTATGTGTATGTACATCATGTATAATCATACATATATATGTGTGTGTGTATATATATGTATATATATAT
>PVIR01045310.1:0-10786 GCA_004026965.1 Petromus typicus
CCCTGGAGAGGGGAGGGCAGCGGCTCTGAGGCTTCTACATAAAGAAAGTTCAGAAGAGGCAAATGAACAAGGATACTTTGCCTGCAGTGCTTCTCAGTATTTTAAGGAAAAGATCAGCCCACTAGTTCCCTTCTGCAACTCCTGATTTGAACAGTGTCTTTTCTGGTATTAACTACCCTTGTCTATAATGAAGTGTATCACTCACTAATCATGGGAGGTACCCTAACACTAGATGTGTCTACACGCAGTGGACAACAGGAGGAATTAGAGTCACAAAAGGGCCTTGTATTCAAAGTCCCAGGTCTGCCAAATGATGAGGTGGACTGGGGTGCTCATCAGCCAGCCCCGAGTCTTCACCTTTCCCAACCTCTCAAGCTTTTCATCAGCAGCTGTTTTTAGCCAGGTAAGGTCGACCACACCTGTGGCCTGGGCTGCTAGGGGTGGGGCTGAAGCAGCTCATGAATTCCAGCTGAGGCTCAGAAACCAAGCAAGACTCTCTCTGAAAAGACAAAATAACACGGAGGGAAGGGAGATAGAAAAAAAAAGAACTGAACGTGAAAAGAACTGAAAAGGAATGCTGATAAAAACACAACTTGTGTAAAAGGGAAAGGAGCCAAGATTTGGAAGGACCAGGGAGAGAAAGAGAGAGGTAAGAGATGAAGAAAAAGAAAAGAATCAGGATATGTTATGTACATGCACCACCTCCCCTCAATAAATACACTTCTGTGTACTGCAAGCACATGCTGATCAAAAGGCAAAACAAACAAATAAGCAAAAGATACTAATTGGTTTTAAGATAAACTTCAATTTTAAAAGAGTTTTAAGATTACAGAAAGAAATGAAAACATGAGCATCCTGCATACTCACCATCTGTCTTGATCCAATTTGCTCTATTATCTTCTCACTTTTACATTATATTTGTTGTAAGAAATGAACCAAAACTGAGGTACTATTATGTACTAAACTTGGTCCATTATTCTGCTTTCTTTAGTTTCTATCTAGTTTCCTTTCCCAACCCAGAGTCCCATCCACGGAACCAAATTACCTATTATTGTCGGCACCGAATTACTTTTCGGTCGTTATGTTTCTTCGAGCTCCTCTGGGCTATCCCAGGCTCTCGTGTTTTCCTTGCTTTTCATGGCCTTGACGCTGAAGAGAAGTTTGTAGAGTTGTTTTATAGGTGATTCTTCCATCAGAATTTTTCTGATGTTTTCTCATAATTAGGGTCAGATTATGACTTTTGAAGCAGAAATCAGAGATAAAGAACCTCTTCCTCCCACCATACCAGACACGTAAACTCCTCACCAGGTTTATCACCCTTGACAGAGTCCTTGTCACCCGACAGAAACAGTCTCTCAAGTCCTTCCATTCGTAAGCTGTGTTGCTTCTCCCTTTCTACCAAACTGTCTTTTCTGAGAAGCACAGCCAACCCTTTCATTCTGTCAGCCAAAGCTTGCACTGTAGATTTGTGCTCCCTTTCTGGAGATGGGATAGCAGTGTACATCTTATGGAATTCTTCTTTGGTGTGATTTGTCTTCTCCATTGTATCAGTTAGATTTCCATTGCTACAGTAAAATATCCCGAGCAATGAACTTATAGGGGGAGGAAAGGTTCTTCCTTGCAGTTTGAAGGTTTTGGCTCATGGTCAGTTCGCCTGTTGTTTCAGGGGTAAGAGTAGGCAGACATCATGATGGATGGACAACACAAGAGATATAACCTGCTCATGCTGTGGAAGTGTGGGGGGAAGGACAGAGAGAGCTGAACCCTAATGTGTCCTTCAAAGCCACCCAGTTTCCCTTCGCAGGCTTCACCTCCTTAAGCAGAGAGAGTGAACCTGTTAGAGCTTTCAGTGCCACAAACAGCCTCGTGTGGTGCATGAGCCATAGGTCTTCCACCCCTGTCCTAAAGGTTCCACTCATGGGTATTTCAGGAACATTCAAGATCCAAACTATATCACTCTCCATTGATTTCTTTATTCAATCTCTTATCAGTATCAATTTATGAACATCTGTTATGTACTTTGAATTCTAATATAATATTAATTTGTGTATTTTGTGGTCAGATTACTCCAACTATGTCTGGTGGAGGCCCCTCTACCTGGGGGAAGGCACCTGAACTTCACAGGGCTTTGTGTCTTCATGTCAGTTAAGGTGTTTATGATAGTCCTGTTGAGACTGACCCCTTAATCTTCCCAATATCAATATCTTTTTTTGGTAGTAGTGGGGATCAAACTTGTGCCCTTGTGCTTGTAAATTAAGCACGGTACCAGTGAGCTAAATCCTTGGCCCTCAACATCACTTTATCTGCTACACATTCTGATTAAGTTTCAAAATACAGCAATGGAGATCATTAATCATAGATTTTTCTTCATTCTGAATATCTTCGTTTCATAATATTTAAAGCTATAAATATAAATAAAGCTATAAATCTGTGCACTGAGTATTGTTATGCCTTTTTGGAAAACTGACCTCTTCATCATCACGCATGCCTGCTTCACAATCTTATCACTGGATTTCAGACCTACTGCACCCAAGTCCCTGGGCTCAGATCACCACTGCTCTTCCTGCTTCTTATTCTGTCCCCTCAGTGAGGCAGGAGGTGGGAGGAGGTCAAAAATGTTTAAATTCCACATGCCACATGAGAAAGTCTTTACCCAAGTCTTTTCCACTGAAATACTGTTCTTTTAAAAAGACGCGCTGGGGCTGTTTCATCAGAGGTTGTGTTTTCTCTGCTCTTCACTGTGTGAACCAGGTAGAATCCTAACAGTGTTAAGTGTGAAGTCCTTGAGAAAACAGGGGGTCCCTAAGATGGGGGCCTCAGGAACTTCCCACTGTGGAACCAGTCCCTACCTGGCCCCAGCAGTCTGTCAAAATGCCTTTGGTGTGACAGTTCAATGAGTTTACAGGCCGCCATGCTGGCAGTGGCAGGTGTGGCTCTCTCTTTGCCCGTCCAGCTGCAGCTCCGCCTGCTGCCTCCGATCTCTGGCGGATCTGAGCCAAGTCCCGGGTTTTCAGTGTGTTGCGCTTTTTCTTCTGTGGGAACAAGGACTACAGAGCAATGACTTTGGAGCTTTTTGCAAGTCAGAGATGCAATTCAGATAATAACGTTTTCAAGTTTGCCTTTTCCCTCCTTTCTACAGGACATGATGTTTCTAACTCTACTTTCTTTTTTTTTTTTAATCTTTATTGATACATTAAATATACACATCATGACTGCACTCCATAATGGGGATTTGTACCAGTATAAGACACAACTTAATTCTCATTTTTTCCCATAGCCCTACCCACCCTACCACCCCCCCATATACATAAAATTTGTTTCCTTACTTTTTTATTACAATCCAACATTTTCCCCCTTCACCCTATTTTACATTGAGCATTTTCTATTTCACAATATATAACTCTACTTTCTTAATACCACTCTGTTTTCAATGAACGCCTCTCTATTGATTACTCATTGATCTTTATCTTCAGTTCAATGTGACCAAATTCGCAGGAGACTGAAAGCTAAACAAGTATGTCAGAAAACCAAACAACAAAATTCCAACTCTTACAAATACCTTTCTTTGTAATACAAATGGTTTCTTTGTAACATCTAATTTTAACATGAAAATAAAATCTAAAGTGTGCTGGTATTTAGGCTGAATTAAACTGGATTTATGTTAACAGATATTCTCAGCATTGAAGTCCCATTTCAACTGCTCTTAATAACTCTTCAACATTACTTTTGAGACATTTATTAATTTTCCATAGCTGACGTGACCACATAACAAAAACCATATACAGAACAGAAATAAATATGCAGAAGCCGTTATAATTGTTTTTCCCTTGGCTTGGGCTTCCTAGATGAGAGAGAAATTGGGGGCGTGGGGATGAGAAAAAGAATGTTACTGACAACCCAACAAAGTCACGAGCCAGTGATTCTAAGTGGCTTATTTGTGTGAAATTGGAGGACAAGAGCATGCTGAGTTGGTACCTAAGCAATAACCTCACAATTATGTATTTGTATCTTGCTTATTTTCTAACAGAGAAGGACCTTGTAAAACCACAGTGTACAATGTCCCCCAGATAAATCTGTCTTATTTCCAAATACACATAATGTACTTTAAATATTATTTCACACAAGTATTAAAGTTATAATGTAACAGAACCATAATAAAGTCTAGCCTGAAAGCTAAGACCTGCTTACATCAAAGGATATACTTTTAGGAAATGATCTTTCTCTCTTTGAATTTTGATTCCCTACGTACAAGACACAAGGCACCAGGGACTTGGTTTGTAAATCCCTTTGTAACTTTTACAGCCTCTGATTCTATAATTAAAATCATCAAGACATAAATAATAAGTGATAAATGAACATCAACTAGAGAAAAACTGGATTACGATAAGGTGACACACTTCCAGGAGAAGGTAATTGATATAGTATTTTTAGAGGAGAGTTGGCATTCACTACTAAATGTGAATATGAGCATTTCCTAATTCTGGGAAACCATTCCAGCAGGAAGGGGCCCAGGAGAAACACATCTCAGCTGCACCAAGAGACGTGCAAGAGAAGTGTTACTTTAACAGCCATGCCTCAGAATCCACCTGGATGTCTACAGACATGTGCAGCGTGAACACAGACACTGAGTGTATTCGTATGGTGGCAAGGCGAGGGTTACACTTTCGTAAGAGCTTAGCTGGGACTTAACACAGAATGAGGCGTCCTGTGCTCCTCACATGAAATGAAGTTTACAAAAAAGCCAAGCTGAACCCTCTTCAGGGAACTCAGCACAGCATGAGGAGCGTCTGGGGTCCACAGGAGGACTCTGGTTCAGACAGGGCCCCCAATGCTGGGTCTTAGTGATGGCTTCACAGGGATTTCTCTGTGATGCTCTGTTGATCTGTGCACATAAAGTGATTTATTGATTGTTTTCATTTTTAATTTTCTCTACATTAGCTTCACTTCACCATAAAGATTTTTTCCCCAGAAACTGGGGGTAAATATTAAGAATGAAAATAACACATAGCAGGCCCAGAATGGAGGATGACAGAATTGGGAATTCACGGGAAGCCTGGAGCCCAGGGCTAAGTGCGTTGAAAGACATTACACTCAAGCTGAAGAGTCTGAAAACTCTGTGTTCCTGTTTACTCAGAACGGAGGACAGCCGATGTGTTCTTGCAAAACATGCTGGTTGCTGCAGTGTGGAACAGCTTCTCTGTGGACCTTGGACAGATCAGGCTCCCTTTTCTTGCCTCTAGTTGTTGCATCTAGTTCTCAGGAGTGAAAAGGATGTCTGCACATGTGCTGATCTCAGCAACTCCAGGACTCTTTCTGCCATGAGTCCTCTCACTCTGGCATGAGAACTGGCATGGAAAGCCTTTCAGAGTCCTGCCCCTTCCTGGCAGGGGAAGCTCAAACAAAGAGATTCTAACCCCTGACAGCATTCCTGAACGCAGCAGGACCGATGCACAGTGGACCCCGGGCTTCTGTGTTTCTTGCTGCTCATGTGCATGTCCTGAATCTGCTCTGTGTGACTCATGTGTAGATGACCCAGCTCCTCAGACTCACCCTGGGGGGTAACACTGTGCTGTGCAACTTGCACTGTACCTGCAGTAGATGACTGAGATATAGTAAAGTTATAGGGAAGGCACGAGGGGCACCCACCTGCACTGGGTCCAAGTGATAAAACAATTCCCAAAGTAGGGACATTTCCATTTGTGCCTAAAACCAATAAATTAAAAAATGTAAATACCATAAAGCTTCAATTTCTAAAATAAACATCATGTGACATAAGCCGGAGGAGGTTCCATCCGTCCAACCCTGCTCCTTCTCTGCTCTTTGCTGTCACCCTGCAGCTGGCCGTATGGAACATTATGTACCTTATCAGACTTGGAGAGGGGAAGAGGGGCCTTTTTAGTATTTTATTAATTGATTGGCACATAATACTTGTGCTTCTAATTTGTTCTACATATGTAATGATCAAATCAGGGGTAGAGAATTTTCAACCTCACAAACATGATCGTTTGTACATGTTAAGAACCTTCAAACTCTGCTCCAGTTATTCTGAAATGAGCAGTTGTTAGAGTGCTTGCTGCCCTCTCATGCTGCCAAATATCATCTCTATTTCCCCTGCTCTCATTGTGTCTTAAAACCAATTACCCACACTTTCCTGCCCTCCTTCCCTTCCCAGTGTCTGGTGACTGAAATTCTACCTCTAGCTGGTAGTGAGATTGCAAATCTCACGGTGGTTCTATCTCTAGCTCTTTAAGGAAATTTTATACCACTTTCTATAGTCATTGTACTCCTTTAGTTACATAACTGTGTAGGAGAGTTTGGGTGGGACATTTTTGAAAGATCTTGCTTGATAGGGGCCCAGAAACGGAACGTCCACAGCCCTGGGACCAGGGAAGTGTGGGTGCAGCAGACAAGCTGAGGCCTGCACACAGGTCTCCTCTGTGCTCAGAAGATTCCCAGACGGGCGTTGTCCTCAGTCCCGCTTTGGCCGCTGGTGAGACTCCCAGCAAGGGATGAAAGAGTGTTAGTCCTAACTGCTCCATCCCTGAGTCTGAGACCAGCTTGGTTTAGGAAATCCAGGTGTAGCTGAGGACAAGGTGGAAGAGGGGGAAATGTCTTAACCAGTATTCATCCCCTGAGGTACACGCTCCTGTGTATGTGCATGCGTGTGTGCCTCTGTGTGTCTGTGTGTGCCTCTGTACATCCTGCCTTTTCTTAGTAGATCAACGAAGCTGACTGCAACTCCTGTATTTCTTTTCTTCCTTGTTTCCTTTAGTTCACATGCAATATCTTAAGATCAACAAGCTGTGAAAAGAAAGTGGGCACCAAGTTTCACTCTTGTTCTGGAGGAAATGCTTTCAGTTTTCCCCATTTAGTCTGCTGCTGCCTGTGGGTGTTCAGAAACAACTTCCCTCTCTTTGGGGTAAAGTCTCTATACCTATTTTCATCATGAAAGGCTGTTTCATGGTGTCAAAGACTTTTTCTATGCAGATGATTGTGTGTTTTTGTACTTACTTCCTTTTATGGGCATGATGCATTTCTAATTTGCTTATATTGAACCATCCTTGCATCCCTGGAGGGAAGCCTATGTAGTCACAGTATATGATCTTTTCAATGATTTATCCTGTTCTGTCTGAAAGCCTCTTCTTGAGGATTTTTTGCATATAAGTTTGGTAAGGAAATTGGTTTGTATGGTTTTTTTAGTTGTTTGTTTTGCTTTCTTTGTTTTTGTAAGTCTTTGTCTGGTGTAGGTATTCGAGTGATGCTTAGCTTCCAGGAATGAGTCTGGCAAAATGTTCCTTCCTTCTCAATTTGATGGAATAGTTTGAAGACCATTGATATTAGATTGTTCCTGAAGTTCTGATAAAATTCTGTAGTGAATTCATCCATTTCTGAGCTTTTCTTACCTGGTAAGGTTTATATATTTTTTTGTTCATTTTTGGTCAATCAGTATCTAGAAATTTCATTTCTCCCAGGTTCTCCAATTAATAGCAAAGTAAGTTTTAGAAATAGTATCTTATAATCCTCTAGATTACAGTATAGCTCACTGTGATTTTGCATTTTAAAAAATTTCTAATTGTATTGATGCAAATTTATTCTTTCTTCCTTCTTTTGGTAAGTTTGGCTAGGAGATCAGAAATCTTATTTATTCTTTCAAAGAACCAATTCTTGCATTCACTCATCCTTTGTATTTTTTAACATCTCAATTTCATTAATTTCTACTCAGATCCTTCCATAAATCACTGTCAAATTCGGATTGCTCTTGTTTCTCTGACCTTCAGATGCATCCACAGATTTTATACTTGTGATCACAATTTTAATGTGAGCAGTGACAACTGTAAAAGTCCCATAGTTTAGCTCCCATTATTTTGGTACTAAAGCTTTTTAACTTTCTCCCTTATGTCTTCTGTGATCCCTTGATTATTTAAGAAAAATATAATTAACCCAAAAATTGGCTGTCTGATTTGTTGACACCTGCCCTCTATGCCAAAACCCTTTCACCCAGGATCTCACACTAGGCCAAGTCTCAGCGCCCTGTAGATGCTGAGCTGTGAAGGCACATCCATATCTCTGATGGCCTCAGGGCTCCTTGAGCACGGGCGGAAGACTGGTCTGTCATTTTTCCATTGCACAATCAGGAATCCCCGCATTACTCCTGAGTGGCTCCTCTCTGGTTATACACTCTGTCCCAGCTTTGTTTTGTTTCTGTTCCCACTGGAACAAGAGAAGCTACTTGAAGCAAGCAGAGGAGAACAATGTGTTCCCTGTACACTCTGTGTTGGTCCTTTGCCTGTGAGCATCAGCCCTAGCAAGGAATAGCCCTTATTTTCTGAAGCAATAACTGGACGTTATTAAGGTGGGGATGTTCATGGCAGGGCAAAGAGTTTCCTCATTATAATTCTCTTCCTGGTGTGATCTTTTGTGGTGATCTCTGGCAAACAGCCTCAAAAACTTGAGTATTACATTTTTCCCTCAAGCTACCCTATCCATCTTTTTTCAGAGGTTGTTTTTTGAAATATGTCAAAGTCAATATGACTCCAGAAATCAATGTATTCAAGTAAAGTGATTTGGTGATGTTTTTTATTCATCCAAAAGGGACAATTTTTTTTTTATCAAATTGTGAAATTCTTTTTGTGTGCCCAATCCATCATTTGAAAATATAATAAATCCCTCCAAGAACTGGAACTGTACAGAGCCCCAAACTTCTACATACAATCTCTTTTAAGAAGTTTTGTTCTCCTCCCCTAACCCACCTCCCAGTGGACCATCTGCATTGTGACTCACTTGCACATTTGTACAACTAAAAAATAATTTGGAGATCTCTAGTTGTCCAGATATTGTGCTGTTTGGGATTATACATGTGAGGAAAGAGTCTTTCCCTCAATATTATATCCCACTGGGAAGACAATATACGTTAGAAAATAGTTGCCATAGGTCAGCACAGTCCCAGCAGCATAACTCTATCCAGACAGACAAGAATGTACAGATCTAGTCAGTAGCAGTTCTGCTGTGGAATGTCAGAAGAGACTTAGAGTGTTGGCTCCTAAACTAAGTGCAAATGTGCAATAAGACCTGGGAGTTACGAAGTGGGAGGGTCGAGTTGTGACAAGGAGTGAGAAAAGACCTCAGAAAGGAAGTAACACAGCAATCTTGGGGAACTAGCCAGAGTGCAGTGGAAATGGCTGAGGGCTAGACTTTGAACACAATTGCTAGTAGTAGCAGAAGCAGTAGGGGATTTGCATGTGAAAATGTTCAGGAGCTTCAGCTCAGTCCTGCAGGTCAGCCTAGTCTCACTCATGCAGAGTTCAGGTCACAACACTTCTACGTGCTTAAGACTTTAGCTTCAACTGCTTGGGCCACATAGCATCTCAGTGCATCTTCATGCCGTACTACAGAGTATGTCACTGACATGTTCCCGTGGCTCGCTGAGTCACCCCCGATCTCTACGAAGAGAACATGACTCATATGCAGAGCCTGTTCCCTGGAGCATGAGCCAAGTGTCCCTGGTGTCACTGTGCTGTGAGGCTCGTCTGGATTGCGGAGCCCACTGCAGGCCTGCTGGTTCACGGCCAAGCGTGAGCCTCAGCTTGCCCCCATCATGAGGCCTTCTTCCATCTCTCATAGGAGTGTTGCCCAGCTCCCCAAATCCTGTCCCTCTGGGGGTCCATGAAGCGCTGCTTTCCTTTCTCAAACACTATCCCAACTCCACCTTTCTTCATTCTGACTTTAACATCAACAAACAAGACAAAAACAAGAAGAAACATCCTCTCAGCCCTCGTAAAACAGAGCAGCATCGAAAACTTGACTTCTAGCTGGATCAGTAACGACTCTTGAAATCAGAATCCTGAGGACACTGAGCCTCTGACAGGCCTATAACATGGGATAATCAGTGGACATTTGTCACAGGAAGCTCCTGTCCCACAAGCGTAGGGGGGATGCCTGATGTACACTTAGCACTATGGCTGGCACAGACTGAGTCTTTTTTCTTGTAGGACAAAATAAGTGTTTTGGTACAAAACTGTCACCAAATGAGGTGGGGTTTTTTGGTAAATCTTTTCCCTATTGAGTTTTTCTGGGGTTATACAGCCTTCTTTCTCCAGCAGAAGGTGACTTTTCTCAATATTATTTCTGTCCTATCCAACCTAGCAAATATTGACAACATGTGGCAAACTGAGAAATTCTGCTAGAGATATCAAGGACACAAGAAGTGAGATGTAGGGAACTTCTGTCTGATGGCCCCTTGGTGCTCCAGGTGCGTGTCTAGGAGGGGTGCTCATTTCCACAGGGAGAGAAAGCAGATCCCTCAGATGGCCTCACTTGACTTGAACTCACTGAAGAGATAAAACACAAGCCTTGGACTTAGGGAGGTGTCAAAAGTTAGTACTACTAGACATAGCATGCCTGGGGAGGACATGATAAAGACTTCACGTGAAAAGGGGTTAGAGTACATACAGTTCATCTGGTGCTCTCTGAAGGCCATCAGGGAGGCACTGGATGTGGTTCACAGCAGGTCAGAACTGATCAGTTCTGGATATTTAAATACCTCTGAATACACTGATAGGAAGATCAGGGAGGCACTGGATGTGGTTTACAGCAGGTCAGAACTGATCAGTTCTGGATATTTAAATACCTCTGAATACACTGATAGGAAGATCAGGGAGGCACTGGATGTGGTTCACAGCAGGTCAGAACTGATCAGTTCTGGATATTTAAATACCTCTGAATACACTGATAGGAAGATCAGGGAGGCACTGGATGTGGTTCACAGCAGGTCAGAACTGATCAGTTC
>PVIR01045311.1:0-10784 GCA_004026965.1 Petromus typicus
GTGCCGGGCGTGGTGGCTCACGCCTGTAATCCCAGCACTCGGGAGGCAGAGGCAGGAGGATTGTGATGTGAGTTTGAGGCTGAGCTCAGGGCCAGCCTGAACCACAAAGCGAGACCCTGTCTCCAAAAACCTAAAAAAAAAAAATAAATAAATAAATAAAAAATAAAAGATTCCTGTCATGACACCAGAGTGGTGCCACACAACTGTTACCCCAGGACTCTGGGAAGCTGAGGCAGGAGGAACAAAAGTTTAAATCTAACCTAGACAATTTAGCAAGATCCTGTTCAAAATACAAAATAAAAAAGCGCAGAGGATATAGTTCAATGTGAAGGTCCTGGGTTCATTCTCCAGGGTCATAATCTATTATCCATCACTGTACATTCCCATCTTCCCCCTCAGTGCTCTCCAGCAGGGCCCCAGAGGCTGTGCCCAAGGAGGCAGTGTGGGGACCTGGGTTCTCTGGGAGGGCAAAGGAGCGGTTTTGGACCATGGCCCTGGGTGGGCATGGAAGTTCCTCAGAATTCTTTTCCTTCTCCCTTCAGACCTTTGGTGACCGAGTCCTTTACCCAGCCTCTTGGGTCGTCCCACTTTTTGTGGCCTTTTCCACCATTGGAGCTGCAAATGGGACCTGCTTTACTGCAGGCAGGTAAGGGACTTGGCCGTCATTCTGTGCTATGGTGGGGAGGAGGTGGCAAAGGTGATTTTACACTGAAGAGACCTTCCATCCCTGGGGCTGTGCATGGTCAAGTGCCTCATGAGCCCCAAGTCTGAACTCCAAAGTCAGGAGAAGGGATGTGGCCTGGCCTCATGAGGCCAGCTGGCAAGAGAGATGCAGGCTGCCTGCAGCCTCAATGGGGCCACTGTGACAGAGCCAGACTTGCTTAACTGTGGGGGACACAGTACCCAGCACAGGGCAGAGAGAGGCGACGGGGGCCAATAAGCGTTGGTGTCTGTGTGATACCTTTCAAGCTGCATTACTTTACCTCCTGCTGGTCCCAAATATCTTCTTGTGATACTACACACTAAGACTGGACCAGACTTTCATATAAATGGCTGAAGCTTAATAGTTTAGATCACAAGTATGTGTCTATCAGAATTCAACTGTGCAGGATAAAAAATACATGACTAACCAGGTATTGTCTGCCATCCCAGCAGTTGGAACACATGTTGACAATTTACTGACTTACCAAGACTGTGTCTCAGAAAAAAAAAAAAAAGCTGGAGCTTTAGCTCAGTGTGGCCCGGAGTCAGTACGTTAGGGTTAAAACAGAGAAACTAGCCACCTATAGTTCAGGTCCAGCAGAATATTACATCAGCAGGTGTACTGTAATTTCTCCTTTCATGCTGATTTTTTTCCAGTTGGGCTGCTATGCATAGTTCTGGTTCGGAGATTCCTCTGTGTTCCTTCATGCAGACAGATATTTTTTCTCTCAAGGAAATTCCTAGCAATAGAATTAATGGGTCATACAGTAACTTTATGATTAACCTTTATTTTTGGTTAAAAGAAAATCCAGCTTATAGTTGTTGACCCCTTGTATCCAAGTGGAATTAAATTTTCACTTTGTATGTAATTATGTGAGAAGGAAATACAACGTCCAATTTTATTAAAGTACCAATATGGTGTGCTGAGCGAAGAGTCATAGTGTGCCTAGCATGTGTAAGACCCTGGCTCCATGCCAACCTCCAAACTTCTACATTAGTGAGATATTTAAAAATCTTGTTTACAAATTATCATGGAATTATAAAAGTTTGTGTGTTTTTCACATAAATCCTTGATCATATATGACTTGCCCGTATTTCCTTCTAGTCTTCAGGTTGTCTTTTTATAGTGGTGGTTTATTATTCATTCATTGGTGCATATTAGTCATACAGACTGAGATGCTAAACAGTGTGTTGGTGCAGGCGTGTATCATACTTTATTTTCATCCAATTTATTCTCTTTTCTTTCCATCTCCTCATCCCCTTATGCATCTCCGCAAGATCACTATCCAGTTTTTCCTCTCTCTTCTGTTTTTATTTTTAGGATTCTCTGGCCTCGGCTGGGATTACAGGATGTACCACTATGCCCTAATAATTTGACCTGATTTTTTACAGTTTTTAAGTGTCTGGATTGGGGGTTGGCCACGGATTTGTGCTATATTATAGTCATCCTTCCACATCTATAGTTTCTGCAGTTGTGTATTCAACCCATAGCACAGCAAAAAAATACTTAGAAAAAAACTGTATCTGCAGAGAACATGTGCAGATAGTCATTATTCAATGAATAATCCAAATGTAACTTCCATAGTACTTACACACCATTAGTGTGTAAATATTAAGGGATATAGGAGGACATGCATAGATTATATGCAAATAATATATCCCTTGACAAAAGGGAGTTGAATATCTGAGCAGTCCTGTATTTGCAGGGACCCTGTACCCAATCCCTGAAGGACTAGAATGACTTATTTTTTTTGCGTCACGGGTTTTTTTCGCCTTACATCAAGGTTGGTCTTTAACTCCTGGGTTTGAGCGATCCTCCTGTCTTAGCCTGCCCCCTAGATGCGGCTACAGGCATGTACCTCTGGACTCTGCAGTATGTAATATTTCTGGAATCAAGTTTTCTTTTAATGGACTCTGAATGTGTATCTCACATTGACACATCCTCCTTCCTTTCAAAATAACAAATTTCCTGTTTATTTTCTAGCATAACTTTAGTTTTTTTATCAATGTGGAATCCATGCTGTGAGGCCTGCCTGATATTTTCTAAGCTTTCATCTGTTTCCCAATGTCTGCACAGTCTACCATTTATGTTCCTACTGCGTAGAAATGCCACCAGCATCATTCCCATGTTTCTGGTTCACTTTCTATCATTGGCTGGACTTTTCTTGTGTTATGAAAAATTTTAGCTCTGGTGATGCACAATCTGGCAGGACTTAGCACTCTCACATGAGACTCTGCCTGTTTAGCATTCTAGTTGCTAAATATATAACAATTATATATAACAATTTTATCCAACTGCATTAAAAGTTTTTATTGTTGCATGTCTGTAGGAAACAATTATATTCACGTGGAGTTGTTACATGCAGTCATCTTAATTTATTTTTTCATCCCCTTTCCCACCCCTCCCTCTAGCTCTCGATCTCCTTCCTACTCACAAGGGATCTGTCTCATTTCCTATTATCTTATTTTGCTCATCTGTATTTTGGGATTCTCATATAAGAGAAAAAACCCTGATATTTAAGTTTGATGCCAGATTTATTTCACTTAATACTATGGTCTCAAGGTGCATCCATTTGAATACAAATGACTCAATTATCCTTCATTAGGGCAGAGTCATGCACCACATATGTACATTTTCTTTATTCAGGTGCACTTGTATGGGATGGAGTTTATATATTAATTTATGGACAGCTGCTCAAATGTAGATGGAATTTATAGCAGCATCTTGAGTGTTTCTTTCATCAATTCACTTCCTCCCAGTTTCCACTGCCTTTTCTCAGAGTCTATGTTGGCATCAGTTCAAAGAACAATTATTTAATTGTGCATAGATAAAAGTCTTCTGTTACTATGTTACTGTGGTACTGAAGATTGCCACTGAGCTATATTCCTAGCCCTTTTTTGAGACAAGGGCCAAGTTGCTAAATTGTTTAGGCTGAGCTCCAAACTGTGATCTTCCTGCCTCTTCCTCCCAAAGTATTCAGATTAGGGATATGCACCACCACACCGATTCTGACCTTTGTCTTCCTGACATCAGATTTCAGGGCAGTATAGCCAAACTATGTGGTCTATAAGCACATTAGTTCTTCAGAGGTTTTAAAATTTACTGTGCTACTCACTGAAAATTGTTTTGTATTTTCTACAGTACTGAGGACAATGTGTATCATAACTATTTCTGGACTGTAAAATCATCAAGGTTGTAACTTCTATTTAAAATCTTCCAATTTAGTAACAGATTTTTTCCAATTTTTACCTTGTTTCAAGGGCTCTTTTTAAAAAATTTTTCTGGAACTGAGGGTTGAATGCAGGATCTTGCACATGCTATGCAAAAACGCTCTACCACTCAGCCATACTCCCAAGTCTTTTCTGAGACAGGATCTTGCTATATTGCCCAGGCCGGTCTTGAATTTGCTGATTCTTCTGCCTTACTCTTCCGAAAGGCTGGGATTACAAGCATACAACGCTATATCCAGCCTCAAGAGTTTCTGGTTTTTGTATCATCCCTTTTCTGCATTCTTGGTGGACTGTTTCTTCACTAAGAACTCTTTAAGGCCCTAAACTGGTTCTTTGACCTCACTTATGGGTCAGCTGTTTTCGGTAATGTTCCAGGCCTTTTTTCACCAGCTTTTCAGTGTCAGTGAGCTTCAGCCTGTATGTATCTGAACAAATCCAACCTGATGGTCTCTAGCAAAGTTAATGTGTTTATATTTCACGTGACTACTGATAGACCTGGAACAATTTCTCACATCACTTTGCATCTTTGGGACCTTAATCTTATACTGTTGTATCCATTTTCTTTATTCCAATTTTCTTCTGATGTGGAAGTTGTCTATCCCTTTAACGATTGATTGCCCTGAAGTTGACCATGAATCCCTAAATACCAGTGTTTCAATTCTCTTCATGAAACCATGCCACCAAAAAACGTTTATTACCAAAAATACCCCCTCAAATCAAACCCATACTTGAATACCAATGTTTTGCTGTGTTTTCCTTAATCTTCCTTCCAAAAATCAACTCTCCCTGAGTTGAATTTTTTTCCTAGAGTGGACTTTAATAATTTCCAGTGAGGAATGGAGATTATGCCTCATGGCTTATCTCTAACTGTACTAATTTTCCCAGTAGTCTCAACTGCTGCTTTAGCGACACACGATTCCAGTCTGAAACCTTTCCTCATCACCCTGAGAGTAATGTTTCTCATGAAATGTCTGCTGCTATTCTTGCCCCAATTCTGTAAACTCTTCAATTCGGTAGCCCTTCAGATGTTCTTTCTCCCTCCGTACAAGGTCTACAGCTGAGAACGCTTCGTTCCTGTGGAGTGGCATGGCTCGGGGCTCACAGCGCTTTTCCATCCGGGGAAAGTTCTCTGCTGTCCGTGCTGCTGCCTGACACCGGGGCTCCTTCACGCCTTCTCTCTCCTTCCCGTGCACTTCGCCATCTCTCCAGGCTCCATGCTGAGTTATAGCCTCCAGCTTTTTCACTTGTGTCTAATTACATTCCTAATTGTGGTAATTTTTTTTGTTTGTTTTATAAATTCTATTTAGCTTTTTTTCTCCTTACATATTTTAAGCATAGTCTTTCATGTAATTAAATTGTCAAGTTTTAAGGGGAAATGCTACTTATGCTTGCTAATTCATTCTCATCTGAGGCATTCAATATACATTTATTTTTGAGACAGAATCTTGCTGTGTAGTTCAGGTTGGCCTTGAACTAGGTAACCCAAGCAACTCTCCTACCTTTATGTGCCAAGTACAAAGATTACAAGTACGCACACCATCTGTACCTGTCCCTGCCTTGGTGACCTCCCTGCCAGGATGCACCTAACCCCCTCACCCTTCCAAAACTCACACACCTCCAGGGGACAGAGCCACTCCAGGATGCCCAGTCATCACGCAGTTCCCTTTGCTGTGACCTGAAACTCAGGATACACTTCCTCAGCCACCCCATATAATTCTTCTTTCAGGCTCATTTACGTCGCAGGCCGGGAAGGGCACATGCTCAGAGTGCTCTCTTATGTCAGCGTCAGGCGCCTCACGCCTGCCCCCGCCATCATCTTCTATGTAAGTAAGAAACCAGTACCACACCTTTCCTGCCCTCCGAGGGCCCCGAGTTCTGGGGATGAACAAACATTTCTTGCTAACACTTCTCTCAGTGCGTTTCAAAGTATGCCAGTGTTATGACCAGTGGTCTTGTCCAGGCTCTTATCATTCTATTCAAAGACTTGGATGGGACAAAGAATAGAAATACTTAACACTGAAAGCACTGAAGGTAGGATCAAAGGTGGGAAAAGAAGGAAAGAGAGGTGTACTCTGTAGAATGAGTGTGGGCCAGTGAAGGTAGGAAAAGAAAATGGAGCACAATGTAAGGTGGTGGATGAAAATGTTTGCAGCAGACACAGGGTCAATGGCTGCCATTTTTTCTACACCCACTTCTGACATCAGGGCCATCCCACCAAGGGCGCTGCAAATACGTTAAGGTTATCCATGATTGACAGGTTATATCCAATTGTCCAGGCTTATTGCCATGCCTTAAAATCTACCTTAAAAGGAGCCAGACTCTTATTCTTTGACATGAAATGTAAAAAAAGAAAAAAAATTCCCAAGACAATTTAACTGATTTGTTTTCCCCAAATTTATTCACAAAAGATACTGTTTGAATCCCTCAAGCTGGTATCTCTCTCTTTTTATGTATGTTCATTTGTTTTTTCTGGGCTCTTGGTAAGAAGGTAAGTGGAAGCCCAGTGGCCTATGGGAAAGAAGAACAAGGTACTATTTCACGAGGTGTTGCTAAGAACAATCTCTCATTACGGTTTATTAACACGCCTATCCTGAGATCCTCTGCATCTCGAATGGGATGGTCTTGTGATAGATCTTCTTGGTCAGGTGCAACTGCTCTGGGCACATAGGCACATTCTAGCTCAGGCCAACACACTTTCCACCAGCTCCAGAGAACGAGTCTCTTCTCTACCTGCATACTTTGAAGATAAGGAATCTTAGGGAACAAGGACATAAGTTAAGGCCCAGGGGACTAACGCAATCAAGATTAGACCCATATCTCATCATTTAGGACTCTTGGCTGTCATGAAGATTCTCTGGAAGTTAAATCCATCATCATGAAGCGAATTTTGTCTTTGTTTTCTTTGCTTAAAAATCACACTTTCAATGACTCAAAAATTGTTCAAGTTTTTCCTTCCAGGCTTTAAAAAGAACAGGCAGCAGAGCTGAAGTGACATTCAAAGTCAACTACAACGTGACACACGGGGAACTTTCCTCCATGAGAATGTTATCTATAAGAAAAACTGCCTTTTCAGACTTCTAGGAGATGATAATGTTTTAATGTACTAATGACTTGGGAAATTGTTCTTCTATTAGGGTCTCATAGCAACAATTTATATCATCCCTGGTGACATAAACACCTTGGTCAATTACTTCAGTTTTGCTACATGGTTATTTTATGGGATGACAATCACAGGACTCGTTGTGATGAGGTTTACGAAGAAAAACCACAAGAGGCCTATCAAGGTAAGTTTCATGCCCAAGTGTCACAAGCAGCTGAGGTGGTCAGACTGAAGACCAGATTGCTTTTTTTTTTTCTTCCTGAGACAGGGTCTTGCTTTTTGTAGTTCAGGCTGAACTAAATGAAATGTAAAAAAATGAACTCACAGCAATCCTCCTGCCTCTTCCTTCTGGAGTGCTGGGATGACAAGCCTGAGCCACCATGCCCAGCACTGTGGTATGTGGGCATGAGTCAGTATGCCTGGTGTTGTTTTATGTGGTTACTGGGATCAAACCCAGGCCCTTGCCCGTGCAAGGGAGGCACCAGAACCACTGGACTAAATCCCTGGCCCCTTACTGGGGATTTTTACATCAATGTTCATTAAGGAGATTAACCTGTAGGTTAATGTGGTTTACCGGGGATCGAACCCTTTTTGATTGATTCCTACCTTGGTTTTGGAATTAAGGTAATGCTTGCTTCCAGGAATGAGTTTGGAGTCTGCATTGGTGATACACTGGTGAGCATAGCGGCCTTCCAGGAATGAGTTTGGGAGTTTTGCTTTCTTTTCAGTTTCACTAAAGAATTTGAAGAGTAGTAGTATTAGATCTTCACCAAATGTCTTCCAATTCAGCAGTGAATCTGTTGGTAGCTTTTTTTATTACATCTTCAATTTCATTGATTTACAATTTTTATATCTTCTGGTTTCAGCTTTGCTGATTTATATGTATCTATGAATCTTTCCAATTCTTTTGAGTTTTTTCTTTAGAGAATAGGTTCTCAAAGTTGTTACTGGTAAGCTGGATTTCTTCAGGACTCATTGTCATTTCACCCTTCTCATTGCAATTGCATGGATTTGAGTTTCTAATTTGATAAGCTTAAGGGTTTGTCTATTTTAGTCAATTTTTCAAAGAACTAGCTCTGCAATTCACTGATTCTTTGTACTGTTCTCTTAGTCTTAATTGCATTAATTTGGGCTCAGATTTTTATAATTTTCTCTCTCATTTAAGCTTTGGTCTACCTTGCTTTCTCTAGAACCCTGAGGTTCAACTTCAGGTTGAGCTTGCTCTGCTTTTCTAATGTGGGAATTCAATAAGTTAGTTACACTCATTGGATTGCTTTCAATCCATTTCGTCAATTCTGCTGTCATATTAGCATTATCATTACATAACTGATTTTTTCTTTAATTTCATCTATGACCCACTGGTTGTACAGGTGTTAATTTACATGTGTTTATATAACTTTTGTGGCTTCACTCACCACTGCACTATGATTTGATAATATGAATGGGAGAATTTCAGATTCCTTGCATTTACCTAAGCAGTTCTTATGAATTAGTATTTGGTCTACTTAGGATAAAGTCCTGGGGCTTGGGATACAGCTCAAGCAGTACTGTGTCTACCTGAGTTTGATCCCTGGTACCACATAAAAGTACTCTGCTGAGAAGAATGTGTATTCTCTTGTGAGTGGAAACATTCTGTACATATTTACTAAATCTATTTGATCAAAGGTTTGCTTCAACTCTGATATCTGTCCAATTCTGTCTAGTTGTGCCAGTGGGATATTAAAGTCCCCCATCACAATTATATTACTACTTACCTGTTTTTGATATCCATTAGTGCCTGTTTTACAAAGTTGCATGTTCTTCTGCCTAGTGCATACATGTTTTGATTGATATCTCTTCCTCTTGGACTGTCCCCTTAACATGTATGTAGTGGCATTTGCCTCTGATCAGTCTTGGCTTGAACATTATGTGCAATTAGAATCTTTCATTTGATGATCAGTAACCTCAAATCTGTCTTCTAGATTTGATATTCTATTTGCACATTGGTTGACTCTGCTGCACATACTTTCAATAGAAAATTTAATCTCCTGGACATTTGCTTGAATCTGTTGTATGGGATAGTTATTTCCTATGCTGGGCATTTTCATAGCTTTCCTAAACCTTCTTGAAAATATCTCCACTCTAGGGCTGGGGAGTTAGCTCAGTGGTTCTGGCACCTGTCTTGCAAGCGCAAGGGCCTGGGTTCGATTCCCCGGTAACCACATACCACACTGGGCGTGGAGACTCACCCCAGCAGCAACCAGTACTACATACCACAATGCTGGGCATGGTGGCTCATGCCTGTAATCCCAGCACTCGGGAGGCAGAGGCAGGAGGATTGCTGTGATGTGAGTTTGAGGCTGAACTCAGGGCCAGCCTGAACCACAAAGCGAGACCCTGTTTCAAAAAACCTAAAAAAAAAAAAAACAAAAAAAAAAACTCTACTCTAGATTCACTAAACATGTGCTTTATTATGGTTGTAATCAATGTAGTAATATGTAATTATTTGACTTGTTCTATTGTAAGGTGTCATTCATCTGCTATAGTACTTCTGGTGCTACTACTTCAGAAAGTTCAGCTGGGTGACTTTTTGTTTCTTCCATCTCATTGTCCCTTGGGTGAGTTGGAGGTCTGAAGCTTCATCTCACTTCTGTGTCTCATTTCCTGATTTTCCAATTTATTTTCTGCTTTGATACTTGCAAATTATTTATGGTGGGTAGACTTTGTTACTTGTATTGAGACCTCTTAAGGAAATGATTACTTTTTTTTTTTTTTAGGTTTTTTGAGACAGGGTCTCTCTTTGTGGTTCAGGCTGGCCCTGAGCTCAGCCTCCAACTCACATCATAGCAATCCTCCTGCCTCCCGAGTGCTGGGATTAGAGGTGTGAGCCACTACGCCCGGCACTGTGGTATGTGGTACTGGTTGCTGCTGGGCATGAGTCTCCACGGCCAGTATGGTATGTGGTTACTGGGGACTGAACCCAGGTCCTTGCGCTTGCAAAACAGGTGCCGGAACCACTGAGCTAACTCCCCGGCCCTGGGAAATGATTACTTTTCAGTGATGTCTTCTGGGTATACCTGGCTTTTGAATCTATTTCAAGATCTTATTTCTTCTATTTATTAGGGATGAGAAGCCAGAGAAAGAATAATGGTGAATTTGAACCCAGCCAGGGCAACTTAGTAACTTAGTGAGACTTTGTTTGAAAAAAAAATAAGACTAAAGATGTAGTACAGTGCAAAGACCCAGCATCCAATCCTCAGTCTTGTGGCAAGGGAAACCTAAAATCCTCTTCTGGAGATAATCTATAGCAAAATTACAATATATAAGTTAGCATACTGAAACCCAAAGCCTTTATGCAAGTAATTTTAGTGGAATAATAACTAAAGATAGTATCTTGTTCCCCAAAGAAAAACACAACAAACAATTTACTAACCTCACAGAAGATAGGCCCCTAGCCAGAAATCTATAAAATACTTTGAAAGATGAAAAAAGTAAACTTGGACAGATGGAAATTCATACATATTGGACAAGAAAATTCAATCTCATGATGATGTCAGTGTTCCTTAGACGTTTGCTGTAATCACAATAAAAATCCCTATGCGTTTCCCCTTTGGAGCTCCTTGAGTTAATTACTAAATTCATACTGAAGAAGATGAAAGCAAAAATATAAATGAAAATTTTAAAATATGAGAGCACTTTTCTAGCTTCTAAAATGCAAGTATTATGGCACTACTGCATAAACAAAACAAATTCTAACAGCCAGGCTTGGGGA
>PVIR01045312.1:0-10791 GCA_004026965.1 Petromus typicus
TAAGCACTAATACAGTAGTAGTAGGGGAACTCAATGCCCCACTGTCACAAACAGAGAGATTGATTGGACAAAAAATCAATAATTAAATACTTGAACTGAACCAAACTTTTGAATATATGGATGTAATAGATGTCCACAGAGTATTTCACCCCATGAAATCAAAATATACATTCTTCTCAGCTGTCCATGGGTCATTCTCCAAAATACAACACATTCTAGTTCATAAAGCATATTTAAATAAATGCAAAGGAGCTAAAGTTATGCCCTGTATAATGTCAGACCACAATGCCTTGAAATTGGAGATCGATAACAAAATTCCAAGATCCTCACAAACAAACAGAAATTGAACAATGCTCTCACAAGCAACCTGTGGATCACAGAAGAAATTAAACAGTTTCTACAATTAAATGATAATGCAGAACAACATAAAAGAATTTATGGGACACAATGAAAGCAGTTCTATGAGGGAAACTCATAGCAGTGAAAGCCTACAATAGAAAAATAGAGAGCTCAATTAAGCAACCTAATGTTGAACATTAAACTACTAGAAAGAGGAGCAGGACAAACCCAAAGCTTTTATAAGGGAGGATTTTATAAGGATGAGAACAGAAATTAATGAAATAGAAACTAAGAGAATGATACCAACAATCAACTAAAGGAAGAGTTGGTTCTTTGAAAGGATAAACAAAATTGACAAACTCTTAGCCAATCTTATCAAACAAAGGAAGGAAAAGGCAGACTGCATAATTTTCCAGACCTTTGAGAGAAAAGAGGAGCATGAGCCCCGAGTTTGTTTCTCATCACATCTTCCTTCTACCCTACATGTCTTCACCATGTAGAAACTATTTACCAAGACAGATAATAGCATTTTGTTGCTAGAAAGCACTTGACAAATAATGTAAATAAAAGCAATGAGATAATTAAAATGAGAAGGGAAATGAGGCTGTTGAAACATTAGACAGAAAGAATGATCTAAATATATATTGATTTCTGTTCATCAGAGTGGCTTCACTTAATACAATTATTTATTTTTTACTTTCATTAAAAAATATCTATGAACTTTATATGTGCTGGGATTATAAAGGACACATATTTATATCTAAATTTTTGTTCACTTTATGCAGTTTTTATTTGTGGTTATTGCTTTGACTAGGGTTATCATCTATAGAAATAGAAAAATACAAAGTATATATATGAATATATATTTATATAAATATTATATATAATATATAATACATACAATATCTGAATATATAATATATAATATTTGAATATATATATATATATGTATCCTACAATATGAGAGGCATCAGAATGCCCAATTGCCATCCGCACACTTGAGAACTAAAGCGATCCAATATCTGTTTAGTCCAAACAGCTGAATTTTGGAGAAAAAGAGGGATTATGGAAGCAGTGCCAGCCCAAGATTGGAAGCCTGTATCTCCATGGAGCTACTGGGGTGTATTTGTCATAAAATGCTAAAAATTGGAATATAATATCAATATGCAATGTGAGAGCAAAAGATGCATGTGCTTGTTGCAAACTGTGGACAAGTTACAAATGTCTGCAGTGCCCTACATAATCAACTACTGGGATTATTTTTGAACATCTGTCCTTCCCTGCCCTGCAGGATTAATTAATGCGATTATTGTGGACATCCGTCCTGCCTTACACATGCTAGGATTTTGAGTGTGAAGCCTTGGTACCAAATAAGGGTGCGGTGAGCTCCGGGTATCGAGCCTTCTGCTGTTACCCAAAGAAACAAGGGTCAAGACTCAGGTCAGCCTTTTTCTCAAGGTTCCAGTTTTGTTGCTTGTTGGTTGTTAATCTTTTTTCTATGTGACTCACAAGGGGCTAGAGTTTGCCATGAGGGTTCTGGCTACATCCTCTTCCTCTGTCTCCCACACCTGCTCAAAGAGACTGCAGCTTTTTAAGTGCAGGTGAACTTCTTCTTTCTTCCCTTTTTCATTATATCCAGGCTGTAAACTTATTGGATGCCTCCTACTGTCAGGGTGCATCTTCTTAAATTTGCTGACCTGCATGTGAATCATCTCTGAAAACACCCACAAACACACTCAGAAGTGTGCTTTACTGATGTTTCTTGACCAAGAAAGATGAACATGTTATTATGGGCATACTTATTAACTAAAATCTTAGTTAATAAAGGTATAGTTATTAACAACAGAGCAACTGTTTTCTTAAATTTGGTCTTTGATATATTGACTCTTCATGTTTTATACATTAATTTTAAGTTAAAGGATATGAAATTGCCAATATTTTATACATTTAACGGTTCTTCGTTAATAGAACGTCTTAAGTCTCTTGTCACACATCTGAAGAATCTCTGCCTCTACTTGAGTTTCCTTTTCCTACATCATGAATTAATATCTGTTAATTCTGAGCTATTAGTTTAAGAGATGCTTCTAACTAGAATTCTTTGATCTCCATGTCAAACAAAAAACTTTATGGTGGACTTTCAAACAAAGCTCCTTTGAAACAGGTACCATAGGTATAATTTTACCATTGTGTTTGTGGATACTTGTTAACTTTGCTTACTCACCAGATTAAGTAACACAGAATAGAAATTATATCTGTTTTTTCATTTTACCTCCAGTATCTAGCACCATGACTACCATGTAGTACATGCCAAATAACTTTTATGTGGCAGATGAAATGAATGGTCTTAAAACTAAAATATTTTACTTTTAAAAGTGCCTTTTTTGAAAGACACTCTGCACTTACAGATTTATAGCCAGTAGAGTTATAGTGTAGCACTGAAAATGCCAAAAGCAGCTCATATACTCAAATTTCATATAGTACTTAGGAAATTCATGTTTAATGTATTCAGCATGATGGGTTTTTTTAAAATTTCAAATGGATTTACAATACATCTGATTCATTTGAAGGGCAGAGAGTGAATTGTATATTGTTACAAAAGATCCTATGAGCATAAATAATTTTTAAAGAAACAATCATAGTTTTACATTTTAAAGTAATTCATATGATAGAAACGACTAATACAGGGTTAATAAAGTTTTAGTTGTTAAAATTTTGATAATTTTAAGTGGAAAAAATAAATTTTGGGACAGTAACCTGAAATATTTTAGGTTTCTGAATTCATCAATTTGCTATATAATCAGAATTTTACTCAGTATTACATTTTAATTAATTCAATAGACTAATTTAAAAACACTTAGCTCAGGTGTTTGAATGGTTGAAAACTCAATAACACATATAACAGAATAATTTTAACATGGATAAATAAAATCCCTTAGAAATCATTAGGCAAGTAAGATGGTCATCAATGAGAACATTAATCAAGGAAAGTGAAAATTGAATGCAGTTATTGACTTAGAAACTTGAAGCAACTTCTCTACTAAACTGAAAAACAGTACACTATGCACTTTTTTGTAAGCACACTATGAGATCAGAAAACTTTGTCAAATATTTAGGGGATGCACTTTCCTAAGCATAAATATTCTAAGGACTCCACCAAATGAACAGAGGAGAAAATATTCTTACTTCTTGCATCCTGAGTCTCTGATTTGTTATGTAATAGCTGAAAAAAGATATGAAATTCCAAGTCTTAGTTCCAGAGATGATTAATTCTAATATTTTTCCACATATGAAAAGAAACATATGAGAACTAAAGGACCTTGATCATTAACTTGTAGCCAATTTAAATAGAAAAATAAATTTAATCTAAATGATTAAATATTTCATTAAGACAAAAAAAGGAGGGCCAGGGAATCAAAGAGCCCTCTCAGGGCATAACCCATGTCTTTTGCAACCTTGTGGTCTTGGAAAATATTAAGGTATCAGCAAATCTGTGTCTAATGAATAAATTAGTAAGTGCATTGATGGCTGTGCATTTTTTCCCTTCATATTATGCTTTACTCTTACCAAAAGAGCATCCAGAATCATCCAACTGCAGGTGGAACTACTTTGAGTATTGTGAGATGAAATATGTAAATACACACCTGTGTACACAAAAACAGAAAATAGTAGTATGTAGATTTTAGATTCAAAAGCAAATATTGGGGGAGAAACAGAGTTTTCCTTTTGAAAATGTAGTACGTGTTTCTACAAACTTGCAAATAATTATTAAAAGACAAAAATGAACACTCTTAAATTTTTTAATAAAATAATCATGGGAAAAAGATAAAGAGAAGAGATTTTAAAAGTCAAAGATAATGATAGTAAATGGAACACAATAGAAATATAAATAAAATTTTTGATTGGTTAATATTTATTAACTCTAGAATAAGAAGATAATTGTGTTAAATTTTAAATGCTGTCTAGAGAAAGTCATTTGTCTGTATATTCAGTAATTCAAGTAACAATATATTTGGGATATAAGTGTCCCATATATTGTACAAATAGAAAGTGCATACAAAACATGAAAAGATGTGACATGAAGACAAAGGGATTTAAGCAATTTCACATAACAAATCCAAGAAGTAATATATTCGAAGATGCTATAAATCTGTAAATTAGGAGAGATCTGGGTTCGATCAGAGAAAGCAAGAGAAGCAGAGTAATTTGAATTATGAAATGAAGGATGAATACAAATTTTACATGCTCACACTAACAGCCAATAGTCCAGGAAACAGGATAAACATGACAACTCCTGCCTGGGCCAGCGAGGCAGAGCAACAGGGTCTGTGAGTGGGAGGGGTTAGGATGTAGAAAAAGATAAAGATGATAGAAAAGCGAGATGAAGACAATAGAAAAAGCGGGCCTGTGGAAGGACTCATCGGCCAATGCCAATAGCGCTGCATTTCTCAGGCTGCTTTTATACATTGAAAACTAGGTCTGTTAAAGGATTACGTCAACCATGGGGGAAGGTTAACAATAATCACAGGATATGAGCAAGCACAATAATCTTGAACAATCATTTTTGCAGTTTCTCCAAAATTCTCTGTCTACCTTATCTTAGTGTTTCCTTGAAATTTTAACCCAACTATGAACTATGTGTCATTCGTTTTAACATAGTCACTAAGTTATCAGAATGACAGAACATTGCATCATGTTACTTATTTATATCTAGGTTATCTCACAAGTTATGGCACAGAGAATCTGTTTTGCCAACACAGTGTTCCTTTTCAACTATTTTGTTAGTCATAGAGCATTTTTCAGGGACAAATGTCATCTGGCTCACTTTCTCAAGGACCAAACCATCTCTGTGTTTATTTAAGATAAGTCAGGGCAGCAACCACAGAGTGTGTTGCAGATCTCCTGATTTCTTAAAAGAGAAAGAGGTGTGTGGCTCCCAACAAACTCCTTATATACAACCAAAAACATACATACTAAGGATGACTGGAATGCTATAATGGTTACTTTGTTGTTAGACTTTCAACTGTTAATAATTTTTGTTCTAGTAGATGTTTCTTTTTACAAATTATTATATAGGTTTATATAATACATTTAATTTAAAATATTGTTATTGAAAAGCTTCAGAATAACTTTATGATCAGAGAGCATATTCTTTCCTCACACTGCTTGTCTCAAAGATATATAATATATATCATTCAATGAATCTTACTTCTCTTGATCTAGTGATAAGTTCCATAACTATCTTGGTTATTTAAAAAAGTGATATGTTTTAGTTACTTTTTTCTTGTTACTCAGACAAAATACCCAGTGCAAAGTTCAAAGAGGTGAAGTGTACTTTGGCTCACTGTTTGTGGCAGTTTCAGTCATTAGTCACCTGCATCACAGAAGAGTGCCATGCAGAGAGGGATCACAGAGGAGAAAGAGTCCCCAGTAAGCAGGTAGGTAGAGCACTTTAGCCCTCTTTCTGTCCCAGGCAGTGCCCAGTAGGACAGGTGTAGCGCTCGCACCTTTAATCCTAGCCAGAACTGTGCCACATAAATCAGTGGATTCATTGAGTGGTCGCCCAGGACCCCAGCAGCACACACTGTAGATCCAGCCCCCTTTGAAAGGCCCTTCCATGACTTCATGAAGCTTTGGTGTGAAATGTAGACACAAGCCATCACACCATGTGACATGGAGCTCTATATTAGCAAATGAAAACTTGGATTGTCATACTAGAGAAAATTTTCCAAATATGTCTGATTTCTAAGTTTAAAGAGTCTTTGCCAGAGTCCTTTAATGGTCGAGTTAGATCTTACCGTAATTATAAGGCCTACTACTACCTAGAATAGATCAAAATCTCTACACTGGAGACTGTTGTGCAAAATTCCATAATTTAGTAAGAGATTTTAAGTCTTCCTGTGGGATGAGATAAACCTCTGGGAAAGCTTAATTCTCCCTCTTCCTCAATCAAAACAGATCAGTTTGCTCCAGAGACACTAAAGTCTTCACAAGCTTAGGGTTTATTTGGGTTTTTTAAGTTGTCATCTTTGTAAGTTGTTATTGGGGCTTGATTTGAATTGATTAGTCAGAGCACTGGTGTAGTAAGAAATTCATATTTGCTGCCTGATTTGCCATGTGAGCAGTGATAACTACAGTATGTGAGTACTCATAGCACTTGTGTTTTATATGGTTCCTGGTATAACTCCTTTTTAAATTGCTTGTAACTGCTAACACTTAAGGAGAGATGCTGATGTATTCATATACTTGATCAATCTTAACATCCATGAAATATTTTTAACTCATCATTGCTAGAGACACCACATGATCCTGACATGCTGACAGCCAGGGCCTGGACCTCTATCATTCCTACAGGTGAAGTGATTCGCAGCCTCTGAGATAAAATCACAGATGTTACTAGCTTTGTTCTCATTTTGTAACTGTTCTAAGTATGAACAACTAAAGCTATTGGTTCTGCACTATCTGAATCTTAAGCTCTTCTTTTCTACCTCTCTACTATAGACAGGTCCATAGTCAAGTCTACCCTGAGTCTTCACACACATCACTTTCCCTTTGTATATTTTCACCATGAAAAAAAAAAGTATGACTTGAAAAATACTCTCTCACCTTTTATTCTGGATATTTTGACTTCCTGTGCTCTAAAGATATTGAGAATCCCACATTGGTTTTACAATGGCTCTGTGCCAAATGTGCTGTCCTGGGGTTGAAGTTATAATCTTAGGAATTCAAATTTTAGGCTTTATGCTTTGAGAAGACAAGATTAAAATTAATTTTGTATGTGTGACTTTCTCTGAGATAAAATTAAAATAGAATAGTCCAACACAAAAGCAAAAATATTTTTTGACTCAATTGTAAACTCAACCTTGAAGTTTAACCTCAAGTGTCAACAGCAAAACCATTTATTACATAAATTTTGTGATAGTAAATGTGTAAACAGAACTATTTTCAAGCCAAGTTTCTTTAAAAATGTGGAGTTTAAGTCATTTAAAAATTCTGAATTCAAAAATACTGAGAAAATAGTATGCATGTGCATAAAATCATTTATAAACATATATTATTAATTTAAAACTTCTAGAATAAAAAAGTCACAGATAGGCTTATTTGCATATATGTATATGTTTACAAGTGCGTGTATATATATATGTATATATATATACATATATATATACACATACATATATATGTATATATACATATATACATACATACATATATATATACACATACATATATATGTATATATACATATATATATGTATGTTACTTATTGTCACATGTTTAAAGCATGGTGTAAATTTTAGTCAATACACATTTTTCAAATTAATTTAAGATTTGCAATTAGATATAGGAACAGAATATTTTCTATTTTGCTTTAAAAGATTTTGTTCAATTACAAGGACATAGTATTTCTGAAAGATATGTTGTCTCTAAATAGTAGCCTAAAACCAAAAGTCTAATTTATCCAAAATTGCTTTTAAAATGCAAAATCACAAGATAGTGTTTTTCTAGTCTGGATCAAGAATGTCCCTCAAAAGATTCGTGAACCTACATGTGGAACTTTTGGAAGGTGATTGAATCATGAAAGCAATGCAGCTGACTTACTGCAAGATGTGATAAATAGAATGTGACAGAAAGAGCTGGGTCCCTATTGCATGAGCTCATCCTTAACTTACTCTTCCTGGCTACTGTGACGTGAGCAGCTCTTCCTTCACTAGGGCTCTCTGCTGTTGCCTTGCTCTCTTAGATGTGGATAACTATGCCTGAAAACATAAGCCAAAAAAATCTTTCATCCTTGAAGTCACGAGTGTTTGGTGTTATATCTCAGCATTCCCGTGGCTGTACCAGACCATGTTTTTTATAAGTCTTTAAACCAGTTTGTGGGTGGAATTTGGAAAGGTTTGAAGTGAAACTCTGGAATATTGTGAGCTGAGCTTGAAAGCAGATTCCTGTCAGAGCTCAAAAGATCAGAATGAAGATAATAATACAGGAGGTAAAAGCCATGCAAATGAGGTTTCAGTTAGGAAAGATTCCATTGGCAGTTGGAATTGAAAGTTTGTTCATTATGCTCTGGTAAAAAATAGGTTTCTAATTTGCTTAGGTCCTTAAACTTTGTAGGAGCCTGAGATAAAGGGCAGCAAATTAATCTGATGGTGGAAATTTCAAGGCAGCCCAATATTCAGGCACTGACATGTGTACTACTGAGGGCTTTCAGCAAACTCTCCTTAGAGAATTAATAGAAAATAGCACAGCTAAGTGATTTTAAAGTTTTTATTTTTCCTTTAAAAATTGCCTGTAAAGAGTTGGTAGAATTTGGAAGCTGGAAAAATCAACATTCAAAAGAAGCTACGTAACCAGTTTGAACTCTCTCAGTGACCACTTTCACTCTGGGAAGTGAACATTTTCTATCCTTCCATAGCTGTAAAACTTCACCAAAATTAAATAAATAAATGTATATGAAGTATTTTCAACAGAACCTTAGAAAAGACCATTTGAGGTCATCCAAGGAAACAGCAAGACCCCATATTTCACAGATTCAAAGTTACAAAACAAGAGTTTGCTTTGAGAAGACTTCCCCAGGACACTGCTAGAAAAAGACCTCCTAGAAAATTGATTCCCTGGGATCCCACTTACAGTGCTTAGCCATCTAGGGACTCAGAGGCCTGTGCAGTCACAACCGAAAGGGGCAGTGTTGCTGCTTGATCTGGCTGTAGACCTTGACATCATTTGCATGTGTTGTTCCTAGGACTATGCAGAATGCAAGGGTTGTACAGTTGAGGAGGTTTCCACCCAGATTACAAAAGAAATCTAAATCTGAATCCTAAAAAAAAATCTAGGAATGCAGGCAGTCCACTCCTGACAGAGCAGTGTGTAAAGTTGTGAGAGTTAAGCCAAAAGTGTAGTGGAAGTCCCAGAAATCTAGAGATGACAGAAATGTGTAATGTCTGAAGAAATCCACAATGACTTAGACAAGCCACCCCAAGAAAGAGGACTGGAGCATTGTAACCTGCAATGCTGTAGGAGTGGGATCACTGAAGCCCTTTGGACTTCATATCTCACTGCCACAACTTCTGGAAGTTGGAGTTGAAACTACTAGACTTAATGTTTGTCCTGCTGTGTTTCAGTTTTGCTTTAGCTTCATTCTTTTCTGTATCTCTATATCCCCTTTTAGAAATAGGAATGTTTACCCTGTACCATTGTATTTTGGCAGAATTTAATTTTCTTTTGTTTTTACAGGGATTAATAGCTAATAATAGAGCATGCATGGCTGGGAATTTAGCAAAAGTGGTACCATGACTACCTGGGAAGCATCAAGGCCTGAGTTTGATCCCTGGTATTATAAATAAACAAACCCAAATGCTGAAATTGTTATGACTTTGGCAATTCTTAAATTTGAACTAAATGCATTTTATTCCTTTATTGAATTTTTTATTGGTACATTTTATGTACACATCACAATCACACTTAACATTGGGAATTTGTATATGGCATGAGCTAATTCTCATTTTGCCCATTTCCCTATCCACTCTATTAGCCCCTCTCACCACCTAAATAAATATGCTTTCTTTCTTTTTTTCCACATCATATTTTTTTCTTTCCCCTCATTACTTACTCCTATCCTTAGCCCTTTGAATATTTTCTACTTCATAATATGTATCATACATTCTAGAACTCATTTACATCTTTAGATTCTCATACCAGGGACAAGATATGGGATTTACACATCTGTGACCTATTTACTTCACCTTCAAGGCATGTCCATTTGAGTATAAATGACACAAATGTATCATTCTTTATGACAGAGTAATACTACACTTTATTAAAACACACACACACATACACGCACACATACACCCACCCACCCACACACACACACACACACACACACACACACACACATCTTCTTTATCCAGTTTCCTCCAGTTGATGGGCATTTTGGTTGTTTCTAAAATTTAGCTATCACAAACTAAGCTTCTGTGAACATGGATGCATATATGTCACTCTGATAATGTTCTTTTAATTCTTTTATGTATATTCCTAGCAGGGGAATGGCAGAGTCAAATGAAACCTCTAATCCTAGATTTTGAGGAATTCCCACACTGATCACTGCAATGGTTATAACAGTATACCTTCCCACTGACAGTGGAGAAGGGTTCCTTCCTCCCTGCTTGCCAACATTTAAAGATTTTTTTCCCATATTGTTGGTGATCTTTTGGCTCTATTGGTAGTTTCTTTTGCAGTGCAGAAGCTTATTAATCGGATAAAATCCCATTTGTTGAACCATTCTGCTAGTTCTCATGCCATAGAAGTTTTGCTCATAAGTCTCTCTCTAACCCAATGTCTGCAACAGTTCTACCTAACCTGTTTTGCAGCACATTCAATGTTTCTGTTTTAATGTTTAGGTCTCTAATCCACTTTGATTTTAGTTTAATATATGGTGAATGAGATAGGTCTAAC
>PVIR01045313.1:0-10786 GCA_004026965.1 Petromus typicus
AGCAGCCGGAAAAAAAGCCAGCATGGATCAGAACACTCCAAATCACGATCTTCTAGCCCTGGAAAGCCCCAGGCTGTCTCTTCACTGAGCTCTAGCCATTCCAGATCTCATGGGAGTGATCACCACAGCAAGGAACACCAGCGTTCCAAATCACCTCGAGACCCTGATGCCAGCTGGGACTCTCCATCCCGGGTCCCCTTCTCAAGTGGGCAGCACTCCAGTCAGTCTTTCCCACCTTCGCTGATACCCAAGTCCAGTTCGATGCTGCAGAAACCCACTGCCTACGTGCGGCCAATGGATGGACAGGAGTCCATGGAGCCCAGGCTGCCCTCCGAGCACTGCAGCGGCCAGTCCCACAGCAGCAGCACGGCTGAGCTGAAGCCCAGTAGCAAAGCACATCTCACCAAGCTGAAGATTCCTTCCCAGCCTCTGGACGTGAGTGACACGTTTAGAGCTATGTAAACACTGTGAAATAATTGACCATTTAAGTTCAAATTATGAATTTAAACTTCCTTTTTGCCTTAATAGTAAAGAATATAGCCAGGCATTGTGGTGCGTGCATGGAATCACAGTAGCCAGGAGGCTGAGGATGAGGATGCTGTGAGTTCAAGGCAACCCAGAATATAAAAGATAAAAGATGGAGGTGGGAGCTTAAGAAAGACTTGACTCTCAGGTGGATTCATCTAGCTGTGAGCTTCTGCTAGGAAAATAGAGGAAATGTAATCCATTTAACATTCAAATATTAAAATGGCAGGTCACTTGTGGAATAAAAGTTTGGCCCCTCTGTACCTTCGTTTTTCTCCCCTTGAGTTTAAAAGGGGAATTAACTTTTCTATTCTTATCATGATCTCATGAATAAGGGTCGGCCATAGTTTTTGGTGGTGGTTGTTGGGATCTTTGGGTCAATGGCGATATGTAGTAGTGATGCTGTCATCTTTTTATTAGTCACATTTAAGATTGACACAGATGCTGTCTGCATACAAGATATTTAAAATGAAGTAAGCAATCATCATACAGTAATTAAAATTTTATGTTTTAGTGTATTTGTGCAATTAAAAACTCAGAAAAGAATGTCAGTAGCCAAAAATCAAAGCTCACAGTTCAGAGTAGCAGGGAGGAATCAGGAATATATAGAACACTAAAAAATAAAAAAATAAGAAAGAATGTAAAAGGTCCATCATGTTCCAGACAGTAATCTTTTATTAGTACTCATTTTACCCTTTTAGTCTATGTGAAATAATATATGTTAGAATGATGGTGTATTTTGTATATAAATAAACTAGGAAAGTCCTAATTTGGATAAGCTACTTACTTAACCTGAAAAATTACATTTTAAAAATGATTTAAAGTATACGAAAGATAAAAATTTTTTTGAGACCGGGTCTTGCTTTGTAGTTCAGAATGTCCCTGAACTCACTGTGTAGCCTAGGGTAACCTTGAACTTGCAGCAATCCCTCCTGGCTCTGCCTCCTGAGTGCTGGGGTTACAAGCATGAGCCACCACATCTGGCACTGTGGTATGTGATACCGCGGATCAAACTCAAGACCTTGTACTTGTCAGGCAGACACCGGAACCATTGGGCTAAATCCCCAGCCCAAAGATAAAAATTTTTAAATTTAAAAAATACGAAGTTTTCAATATATATACTTTGGTGATTACAATTTTTATTTAGAGAAAATAGTCCAAGGATTCTTACTAGCGTTCTGATTCAGAAGAGTGGGATTATTCAAAATTTCATGTCATTTCTACTGGTTTTAAATCTGTGCAGTAAATACTAAAAATTAAATAAGTTACTTCAAATTTCATGTGTGTTTCTTTTCTTTTTCTTAAGGCATCAGCTTCTGGTGATGTTAGCTGTGTAGATGAAATTCTTAAAGTAAGTTTTTTTCTAAAGCCTTTTTAATCTCTTATTTAATTATAATACTCTTACCTTTCTTACCTCCTTCCATCTGTGTTGCACAAAGAACTGAAGCAACAAATTGGTTCCATGTGTAACTTCATTGTGTTCATAAATATTCTGCTTATACTTATGTTCTGAATCATACGATGTATTTACTTTTTGCCTTCAGAGTTGACTTTGTTTTTAAGTAAAACAAATTCTAATCTTAGCAGTTTGCCTTGAAAAGAGGGAGAAACCAAATCTGATTTACTTACTCGGGTTTATCAGTCAATAATGTCAAGCATTAAAAAACTCAGAAGTTATCATTCAAACCTTCAATGCTGAAACTAGCTTAGTCTGTGGTTCATCTGCACCTCCTAGGGGATCCTACAACAAAGGGGCTCCGCTGAGTGAGTACTGCACATCTTGATTGTTTACTGAATACATTTTAAATCTAGACGTGACCAGAAAAGTGCATTCCTCTATTGGAAAAGGAAAACTTCCATCAGAAAGAAAGTGCGGTGGGGAGGGAGGAGTGACTTTGCTTAGAAGAGAGAAACTATCGTATGTGACTTGCACCTTTCTTTTTTGAGAAGGGAGCTTCTGGATTCTGTTTGTACTTGACTTTCACTATGGAATTTTCTTTGAGACCCAGCCTTTCTCTATAGTTCAGGGTATCCTTGAGCTCACCATGTGGCCGTGGCTGGCCTTAAACTTGGGGCAGACTCTGCCTCAAGCCTCCCTAGTGGTGGGATTACAGGCATGTACCACCACCCCAAGTCTTCTCTGTGGATTTTTGAGACTACCTACCCTTTTCTCCCATTCTGTCTTTCACTGGACTGTAGTCTCCCTTTCCTTCTACCGTTTTTCTTATTATCTTTTCCTTTTACTGGAGATTTAATTTGAGCTCTCTTTTACACCCCCCTACCTTTTTTGCAG
Organism: Petromus typicus; assembly: GCA_004026965.1. Lineage (NCBI taxonomy): Eukaryota > Metazoa > Chordata > Mammalia > Rodentia > Petromuridae > Petromus > Petromus typicus. The sequence continues at coordinate 2,819 of PVIR01045313.1, forward strand.
TACTGTGAATCCAGCTGTGGGCCTTACACATTCTAGGCAAGCCTCAAACATAAACTTCCTGCTTCAGCCTCCCTGAGTAGCTGGGATCCCGGGCTTGTGCTGCCATGCTGGTTTGAGTTCGTATTTTCTTTGTGGCCTTTGCTGTTTGATGGTTTTAAAGTTTTCTGTCCGGAAGCATCATTCTTCATTTCTTGACTTATGCTGTACTGTTTTTGTTTCCCATCCACCTTGCTTGCCTCTGACTCTACCTTTTTACAAGCCTTGTGGCCTGTCAGTTTATTTTCCAAGTCTTTACTTAACCTTTTCTACTCTCCTTGCCTTTATCTGTTAAGTACCTATTTTTCTTCCCTGCCTTGTTGTGTCTCTGAACTTCTTCTGACCTGGGTTTCTATTTGAATTTCTGTTTACTTCTTCAGACTCAACATTATCAAATCACATTTGTCAGATTTTCTGTATGAGTAGTTCTACCACCGTCCCGTGCTTGTGTAGAATCCTTACAAAGCTGAACTTTACCCTGTCATGTTCTCTTCAATCATAAAAGTAGGTATAGACTTTCAAATGTCATTGAATGTATCTTGGTGTTTTTGTTTTTTTTTTTTGAGACAGAGTCTCACTTTGTAGTTCAGGCTGGCCCTGAGCTCACTGTGTAGCCTAAGTAAGCCTTGAACTCATAGCAGTCCTCCTGGGTCTGCTTCCCGAGTGTTGGACTTAGAGGTGTAAGCCACTATACCCGGCTTATTGAATATATCTTGCTTTCTTTGCATTTTTGCTTTCTTGAGCTTTAATTTTTTTTTTGGCGGCGGCGGTGGGGGGAGGTCTTGCTTTTGTAGTTCTGGCTGTCCCTGAGCTCACTGTATAGCCTAGGCAAGCTGGAACTCCTAGCAAATCCTCCTGCCTCTGCTTCCCGAGTGCTGGGATGACAGGCATGACCCACCACGCCCACCACTGTGGTGTGTGGTACTGATTGCTGATGGACGTGAGCACATTGTGATATGTGGTTACCAGAAATCAAACTTGGGACCTTGCACTTGCAAAGCAGACGCTGGAAACACTGAGCTAAGTCCTTAGCCTGAGCTTTAATAATTTTAAGAGACCTCTTTCTTGTGTTCAAAATCTTTCCTTTCATCCATCTTCTGCATTGCTCCCTTCCACATTGTTTTCTTTAGTCTCTAGTCTTCATGAGTTAATGTTTTTCCTTTTAAAATTGTCAGTGACTCTCTTAGACCCCTAGAAAAAAGACCGTAAATTAAACATTCAGGACCTTCCCAGGCCAGTGCTCACCTCTCTTACCACCAGTTGACCATTTTTGCTGAATTGGTTTCCTCATTCCATACACTTTCTGTTTTATACCTGCCCCCTAAGTTCTGGGAATTGAACCCAGGGCCTTCACACTGAGATACATCTTCAGAGTTTTGTTAATTTCAAAAAGAAGGTCTTGTTAAATACTAAGTTGCCTAGTTGGGCTTGAATTTGCATTTCTCCTGCCCCTGGGTCCCAGAGTGCTGGGATTGCAGGCTTTCAGCACCCTGCCTGACTTCTTTTACTTCTATGAAGCAAATTTTCTTGGAATGTTTTTTCCTTTTCCTCAGTAATAGGTAACATTTTCTTTTTCCTTAGAATCTCAATGAAAACTCATCTTCCTATGTTAGATCACAATGATGACTATCTCCTTTAAATCTCATAATATTTTTTAGGTGCTATTTATCAAAGTCTAAGGGAGCTAGTTTATCTTTTTCCTTCTGAATCTTCAGGGATGCATGAAGTTTTAGTACCTGAAAGAATTTCTTGTATTTAATTATCTCTTTGATACTACTGACCATTTATTTCATATTCTATATATCCAGCCTTAAGTATATTAGGTGTTCAGTAACTTGACAGTAGGAAACTACAGTAGATTTTCAGTTGGGAGAATATTTTTTTGAGGTAGAAAATACCAATGCTAAAATCCTGGGGTACATGAATTTCTGTTTCTTTTGTTTTTTCCTATGTGCAGTCTGCAAAAAATTTCGAATCCACTTTCTCTTTGTATTTTCTTGTTTTTATTTTCATGATTTGTAGTAATACTGTTCTAAGAATGCCTTTCTAAATGTAAGAAAAAAATTTAATCCATTGTTTTATTGAAACAAATGATTAATTCAAAGCATGTTAATTAAATACCTATCATATGCCGAGCACTGGGGATATGGTGATAGTAATGACAGTTGTACACTTGGAGTGGATATTCTCAACCTGAGTGTAGAAATAACAAGAGCACTTTGAGAAAGTGAAGAGCAGTTTATGTGTAGGTGGCTGTTTTAAGTAATTCTAGTACATTCTATATCAAGTGCCCTGGTCTGTTCTTTCTGTTACTTCTAGTGCCCAAAGGAATACACTGTTAATTGTCCTCCCAGAGACATTTTCATATGTGAACGTTTAGTAGGACATGGACTATGGTTTGTGATTGTCACCTAACAGTACCCTGTGGACAACATTTCATATCAGAAGTTAAATTTCTCTCATTTTAATGTCTGCTTGATGTTCCATTGTATGGATGTCTGCTACTTTAATCAGTTTATATATCCACATATTTCTACCTTTAATTTACATGATGGCTCATTTTGAACTAAATGCCACAGAGAAAATACTTCTTCTTTTTATAGGTCTGATACCTCTCTCTCTCTTTGCTACTTTTCCGGCATATAGTAATCTTATCTGAACCCCATTTGGGCATATTTTGCATGATTGGACAGAAAGCATTAAATGAAATTAGAGTTAAAAGTCTTGCTTGTCTGTTTTCATCCTCATATGCTTTTGAAATCTCTCTTCTGATTTTTTTTTAAATCTGTCCAGATTTTTCTATTATCACATGTACTCTTTAGCCAGACGTTCTAGGAAAAAATTTTATGTCCATTATTTTACTAATTTTGTAGTCTTGAATAAATTATTGGACCTTTTTCATTTTCATCCTCAGTAGAGATAGGGTAGCAAGGGTATCTGTGTCATAATGGCATTGTGAGTAGCAGATGAGCAACAGACATGTAAAGTTCTGCCAACACTGTTGGGCCCCTGGAGGCGCACAGTAGATGCTGGCTGCTTCCCTGTGCCTTTCCTCGTTCTCCAGCAAGCTCTCCTCAGTCGTGTTTTATTATATGCCTTATATTTGATTATAGGCTTATTACTGTAACTATTTACAGATTTCATCATCCTAATTGTAAAATCCATGAAGCCAGGGGAGTATTTATTTTTATCTTCCTTTATTACTACCCCCATAGTACCTGGCACCCAGTTGTGCTTTGTTAGTGATTACTAAATATAATTTTGAAGGAGAAATCAAGAAACCACTAATTATAAGTACAAATCTGGCTTTTAGCTGTATAGTTTTTATCCTTGACCTGGTTGAAAACAAACTGTAATAATTACATTTCAGGAGATGACGCACTCATGGCCTCCCCCTCTAACGGCTATTCATACACCATGCAAAACAGAACCTTCCAAATTTCCTTTTCCAACCAAGGTAAGTAAATAAAATGTGTCTTTGGTAATGTAAGAAAAGCTCTAAGTGGCTCAATTAAAACGTGTAAGTTCAAAATTGTCATTCCCATTCTAATGGGAAACAGACTATAAATTTAAGAAATACATAAATGTTCAAATAGCAGTTTCTATAAAGAAATTTAAACAGACTAATGGAACTAAGAGCATATTGGACTGAGAGATACTTAAGAAAGATTGAAAGGTAATATGGAGAGAGACTTAAAAAAGCATTGATGTTGATTGCAGACTGTTACGGTATTCCAGAACAGAGGTGGCAGGGCCTTTGCATGCTGCCCTTTGAGGAGGCCCTAAGAGTAGAGTGAAATAGCCATATAGTGGCAATAGGAAGAGGTTCCTTAAACAGCTGTAAGCCCATCTAGTCAGCAGGGTTTTTTAAAACATCACGTTACACAGGACTTACATAAATACTACAATAATACATTTTACTTCAGAAAGTTTGACCAGGAACCCTAATAATACCCTTTCCCAAATCTAGCCCCTTCTTCTCACCAGAGCTGCTTTCATATGTACCTGTGCAAACCTCTTTTATATGTATTTACATACATCTATATGTAATCGTATGTAGTTTTACATATAAGCAGTTTCTTGCTCCTATACAGTTAGACTGTTCTGTATCATTAATCTTTCAGCAGTAGTCATAGAGACTTTTCTATTATAACATAGAGAGATCTTTTATTTTACTTCACCCATATGTAAATATCCTACTTCAGCCATTTCTCTTTGGTATTCACATTGCTGCCAAATTTTTAGTTCTTGCAACATTTCCTTAGTATTTATCGTTGTTTATACCTTCTTCTATGAATGTTTTTGTGTGTGTGTGTTTTTTTTGTTTTGTTGTGGTGCTGGATATTGAACTCAGGGTCTTTGCACTGAACTGCATATCAGTCCTTTTTGCTTTTTAGGCAGGATCTCACTAAAATCACCAAGTAGACCAGGCTGTTAGTGAACTTGGGACCCTCCTGTCTCAGTGTCCCAAAGTGCTGGGATAACGGGCATGTGCCGACGTGTATGGAGCATAACATTTCTTGAGGATGTAAAATGAGAATTGCTGGGTCAGGTATTTAGCTCAGTGGTTCCAGTGTCTGCCTGGCATGCTGAAGGTCCAGAGTTCAGTCCCCTATACCACATACCACAATGCTGGACATGGTGGCTCATGCCTGTAATCTCAGCACCTGGGAGACAGAGGCAGGAGGACTGCCAAGAGTTTAAAGCCAGCCTGGGCTATGTAGTGAGTTCAGGGCCACCCTAAACTACAAAGCAAGACCCTGCCTTGGAAAACTTCAAAAAATCCCCAAAAACAGAATTGGTGTTGTACAATGAGTGTATATTATATTGACTGTATACTCCTAAAAAGTCTCTTTTTAGTTACGGTACAGGACTTGTATCAGTTTTCCCATGTGTAGTCCCTGTTATTCCACATGTGTGTGCCATCATTTGATATCAGTAAACACCACTTTTGAATGAAAAATGTCATTCTGCTTGGAGGATTGCTAGTCAGGGCCATTATTTTTGAGTATTTGTTACCCATTTGATTTCTTGTTGGTCTTTTTAAATTTTTATTTTAATTAGTCCGTTTGCAATACATAATTACATTGATTATGAGTAGTTGGTACATATACATAACACGGTTTAATTTTTTGTTTTTACCAATTTTATTCTTTATGAATCTTCCTACTCTGGCTGGCAGTTGGGTTGCATTTTATACCTAATGAACTTAGGAGGGCTTCGTTTTTTTTTTTTTTTTGAGATAGGGTCTCACTTTGTAGTTCAGACTGGCCCCGAGCTCACTATGCAGCTCGGGTGAGCCTCGAACTCAACAGCAGTCCTCCTTCCTCTTTCTTGTGGGTACTAAGCCACCACACCTGGCATTGTGGTATGTGGTTACGGGGGGAGGGGGGGTGTTGTGTTAAACCTGCGACCTTGCTCTTGCAAGCAGGCTCTGGAACCACTGAGCTAAAGCTCAAGCCCCTTAGCACTGTTTTAAAAAGAAAAGTTTTGTTTTATTTTTAGTGGAGATGTTGGGGCTTGTTTGAAATTTTTTTATGATTTGATTTGGTTTGAGCTTATGCTGGTGTCTTTAAAGGAGCAGGAATATGTTTCTTTTATCTTTTTTGAAATAATTGGTGGAATATTAATGTTAATTCTTCCTTGAGTATCCTAAAATTCAGCAGTGAAGATGGCTGCATCTGTGGTGTTTTGTTTGTGTCAGTTGCTAGGGTGTACCCCAGGATGTCATGCATGTTAAGCATGTGCTCTATCACTTGAGCCCTGTTTTGTGATTTTTAATTATAAATTCAATTTTCAGGGTTTTTGTTTTATTTTTTGTGTTTTTTGAGACAGGGTCTCGCTTTGTAATTCAGTCTGACCCTGAACTCACTACATAGCCCAGAATAGCCTTGAACTCGAGGCAATCCTCCTGCCTCTGGCTCCTGAGTGCTAGGATTACAGGCATGAGCCACCATGCCTCACTAAATTCAGTTCTTAAAGTAGAACTATTCAAATTTTCCAGTCATTCCTGTGTCAGTTTTGGTAACTTGTTTGTGTAAGTAGTCAAGGTTTAAAGTAGTCAATGCGTGAAGTTACTGAGTGTATGCTGATGAGTGTCTGTAGGTCTGCGGTGAAGTATTCCCCTTTCCTAGTTATTGGTGATGTATGTGTTCGTGCATGTGCACTTCCTCTTTCGTTAGTTTAGCTAGAGGCTTATTGATTAGATTTGTAGAGCTATTTTTCCCATTTCCTATTTGATTTTTGCTTTCATTTTGATTTCTTTTTCCTTTCTACTTACTTTTTTTTTAGTTTAGTTTTTTGAGAGAAAGTCTTGCTATAGGTGAATCCTCAGTTCGGGTTGGCCCCTAACTCACTATGTAGCCCACAGCAGTCCTGCCTTTGCCTCCCGAGTGCTGGGATTACCACCCTGAGCCACCATGCCTGGCACTGTGGTATGTGGTACAGGGAAGGGATCAAACTCAGGTCCTACAGCCTGCCAGGCAGATGCAGGAACCACTATGCTAAACCACCCCCCCCTTCTACTTAATTTTAAGGTAGAAGCTCATAACATTGCTTTTAAACATTTCCTAATATAAGTATTTAAAATTATTGATTTCACTAAAGTCTTGCTATAGGTGAATCCTCAAATTTTTGTATAATCTGTTTTTATCTTATTCAGTACCGTACACTTTCTGATTCTTTTATATATACATCATGATCACAATTGACATCAAGAATTTGTACCAGTATGTAATTTTTTATGTGATGGCTTTTTTTTTTTCTTTTCTTTTTTAAGACAGAAGCTTGCTTTATAGTTCAGGCTGGCCCTGAACTCAGCCTCAAACCCACAACAATCCTGCCTCTGCCTCCCAAGTGCTGGGATTACAGGTGTGAGCCACCATGCCCAGCACTGTGGTATATGGTACTGATTGCTGGTGGGCGTGAGTCACTGCACCCAGTATTGTTGTATGTGGTTACCTGGGATGAACCTGGGCCCTTGCCCTGGCAAGACAGGTGCCGGAACCACCGAGCTAAATCCCTGGCCCTGTGATGTCTTTTTTGATGCATGAGTTACTTAGTAATGTGTAGATTTGTTCTCCTATGTTTGAGAATTTTTATATCATTTTATAATTGACTTCTAATTTATTTATGTTCTTTCCAGAGAATAGATGCTGCATAATTTTAACCTTTGTAAGGTTATTGACATTTGTTGCGTCCCTCTGTATGTAACTTTTTAAAGTTACTTTTTTGTAGTACCAAATATTATCTGCATACCTCGTGTCAACTTTACTGAGAGTCTGTGTATCTCATCAGTCATGTGTATTTCCCTGCCTTTCCATTTCTTGCATCAATTACTGAGAGGAACGTAGATATCTTGTCTGTCTATGGATTTGTCACATTTTTCCTCTTTCAGAAAATTATGTCAGTATTTGCTTCATGTCTCTTGAAGCTTTATCATGAAGTACCTACCTGCACCTTTAAGATTACTAAGTTTCTATGCTGAATCTGTCCTTTTCATCGTTGTGACATGGGCTTCTTTTCCTCTGCTGTCAGTGCTTATTATGAAGGCTACTTTTTCTCCTACTCATTTACCCACTGCAGGTTTCTTTGAGTTTCTTATTAGTCTGGTTTACCGTCTTCTGTCTTTTAACCTGTGTCTTTGAATTTAACCAGCCAGTCAACCAACCTACCTCCCTATCTACCTATCTTATCTACCTTCTTTCTTCTTTCTCCTTCTCCTCACATCCCTACCTTTTATTAGTACCTCTTTTTTTCCAGCCCCCTTTTTTTATTTTGAGACAAAGTATCACTAAATTGTGGGCTGAGCTCCAAGTTGTGATATTTCAAGCCAGGCCTGCAGTCGCAGCATTTGGGAGGCAAAGGTAAGAAGACTGCTTTGAGTTCAAGGCTCACCTGGGCTACATAGTGAGCTCAGGACCAGCCTGAACT
>PVIR01045315.1:0-10930 GCA_004026965.1 Petromus typicus
GACGGAGCACGCCGGAAAACGAAACAAAACACAGCGACGGCCCGTGGGGAGGAGCAGCTTCCTGGTCACCTGCCCCTGTGTGCTAGTGAAATTTGTTGCCAAGGTGCAGCGTCCTTTGACTGCAGGAAGGCAAAAGATGCAAGGAGCCTTATTCCTGATCTGTCCTGAGACGACTGAGTTTGCTATGCCTTTGCAGTCCACAGGTTTGGGGCTCTCCCAGTATCACCCTAGAATGATGGTTCCTTCTCTGAGTACAGTCAGCAAACCCACAGGCAGCCGTTGGGCTGCATGATCATTTTTTAAAGTCCTATCCCTGTGTTTTGTTAGATGTGCGAGTCTCTGACTTCAAACTGATTTGGGCATCAGGATCTATGTCCCTCCCTTTCTTCCAATTATTTATGTTTTTAATTGATTTACTCTGAACATCTCTAGTGCAGCTCCTCAATCCAGCCATGTTGCCCTCCAATCCAATTTGCTGAACTATTGAAAAACTTCTTTGGCTCTAATACAATTCGTAGTATAGATGGATAGAACATTCAAGACAGAAATATTGACAGAAATATTGATAGAAAATGATTAAAAAGAAATAAGCCTTCTATATCACTTTAATCCATGCAATATTGACGACTACTATTAATGACTACATGCAGCACCAGCATTGAATATAATATAGTCCATGTGGCAGCCACAAAGTCGCACTACTCAACTACTGCAAACAAGTCATTAGAGAATTCTAAAATATTCCAAATGACTCACAGAAAAATGTGGAAGAAACAAAAAACCAAAATAAAGGAAAAAGCAACAGAGGACAAAAAAAAAATGATCCAGCATATGAGGACAACACAGTAGTCTTTTTTTTTTTTTTTTCTGTGAGACAGGGTCTCACTTTATAGTTCAGGCTGGCCCATCACAGCAATCCTCCTGCCTCTGCCTCCCGAGTGCTGGGATTACAGGCGTGACCCAGCATGCCTGGCACTGTGGTATGTGGTGCTGATTGCTGCTGGGTATGAGTCTCCAAACCCAGGACTGTATGTGGTTACTGGGGAATCGAACCTGGGCCTTTGTGCTTGCAAGACAGGCACCAGAACCACTGAGCTAAATCCCTGGCCCTAGTCTTCATTTTTAAATGATGCAAGCCAGAATTCCTACTATGAACATGAAAGTCAAAACACAAACTCTGTAAGTTTGAATAGTAGGTTACTTCTTACCCCAAACCGCACTATCTATAATTATAACTAGAGCATTAGGTGTGTATCGTTTCTCAGTTTTACATGTGGTCACTTCCATTCCCAGTAGAGCACAAACACGGAGTGACAGGCAGCAAGCCGTGTTCTGACAGAACCAAGGGGTACGGTGCCTACTCCGCAATGCCTGGCAAGAGGGCAGGCGTTCCAGTGTGAAGACATTACATCAGAGACCTTCAGGGCTCTGTTATAACCCGAAACCTATGCACAAATGTAGGACAGATGTGTACTTAACTGATTGGAGAGAAAATCCAACTCAGAGAGAGAAAGTCAAGGACATTTGTGGTATAAAATCAGTTTACATTATATATAAACCTCTGTGTTGCCACATCACTTTTCCTAAAGCTGAATAATAATTGAAAGCAAAATACAAACACAAACTACTCTCCCTTCTCCACATACAGCGGTACCTCAGTTCATGAGCTCAACTTGTTGCAAGACTCTGGGGAAGATGGCAGCCTTCCTGTGGATATGGGAAAAACACCCACAGTCTTCTTCAACACCTGATGCAGAAGAAAGCAGATTCTGACAAATGCTTCTGTTTGTGAACCAAATTGTTCATAAACTGAGGTATTATTAGTATATGAGAGATGACAGAGTGTTATCCGGTATGAGAGGTGACCCCCTTCAGGCAATAGTTAAGAAAATCTACTACGACAAGTAGACTATGAAGCCACCAGATATATGAACAATAGCAAGAAATACTTCTTGCTCTTAATATTTGTCTTCTTTCAAGAGGCAAAAAATTAGGCAGATCACTAAGGTGACAAATGGCTTAGAAAAAATATGTGATGCTCTAGGATGCGGCAAAGGTAAAAAATCATACTAATCTTACAATGCCTTCATAAAGGAAAACTGTATAATCTCTGCTTCTTATAAACGTCGGTTACTTAAATGTAAATTTAGGTTGCTTTTCTTCTATGAAGCAGCCTTCATCTCATAGAGAATCCTTAGCTCTAATACACTCTTTATAAGATGGGTTCTTGCCTAGAAATTTGGAAAGCAGTGAAACCATTTGGTCATGAATATCAAACAAGTAGGAATGTGACAAACAGCAATATACTATTTGACGAAGTCTCAAGATTTCCTCAAATATTGATCCTTTTTGTTGTTATTTATTTCCAGACTCTTGACAGCCATGGCACAAGGAAATGACTCAGAGGTGACCAGATTCTACCTTCTGGGGTTCAGTGGCCAACAAGGGTTCCAGTTTCTCCTCTTTGCTGTATTCCTTGTCATCTACATGACTTCCATGGTAGGTAACACCGGCATGATCCTGCTCATCAACACAGACTCCAGACTCCAAACACCCATGTACTTCTTCCTGCAGCACCTGGCCTTTGTGGACATCTGCTACACATCTGCTATCACTCCCAAGATGCTCCAGAACTTCATCACAGAAAACAAATCCCTATCATTCAGGGGATGCATAATCCAGTTACTGGTATATGCGACATTCGCAACCAGTGACTGTTACCTCCTGGCAGTGATGGCCGTGGACCGCTACATAGCCATCTGTAAGCCTCTTCACTATCCCATAATCATGTCCCGAACAGTCTGCATCCTGTTGGTATCTGGTTCATACCTCATGGGATCAATAAACGCCTCTGTACACACAGGTTTCACATTTTCTCTGTCCTTCTGTCAGTCCAATATCATCGATCACTTTTTCTGTGATGGTCCCCCAATCCTCGCCCTCTCTTGTTCCAGCATCGACATCAACATCATGCTACTTGTTGTCTTCGTGGGATTTAACTTGACCTTCACTGTGTCGGTCGTCATCTTCTCCTACATCTACATCATGGCCGCCATCTTGAAGATGTCCTCTGGTGTAGGGAGGAAGAAGACCTTCTCCACCTGTGCCTCCCACCTGACAGTGGTCACCATCTTCTATGGAACCCTGTGTTACATGTACTTACTGCCTCCTTCTGAGCACTCGCAGGAGAACATGAAGGTGGCCTCTGTGTTCTATGGCACTGTGATCCCCATGCTGAACCCTCTGATCTACAGCTTGAGAAACAAGGAGGTCAAAGAAGCGGTGAAACTGATCAGCAGAAAGTTCTTTTGATTACACCAAAATTGTGAAAATTCAGGACCAACCATTTAGTAGAGATGTGTTAACATAATTTATTTATTCTATGATTGCCAACATTTGGCTTCTAAATTAGGACCCCCAATCAGTAGCTAAGTAGTTGTTTTGAACCTTGTTCTAAGACTTCTCCAGAGTCTAATTTTCCCTGAAATATAATTTAAAAGCATATTAACACTTCTCGTAGAGATGGCTATTCAGCCATGATGAAGAACATTAAGAAGCATATGAAATATTTATAAAGAATATTCCAAATATGTTTAAATTTGCTTATAATGGATAGAAAAATCTACTTGTACATTATTACTATTAAAATTTCTTATTTCTTCTTTTCCTTTCCTTTTAGCAAATTCCTAGATTGTACACAGTAACATCTGCAATCTCTGTTCAAATTGTTGCACAAATCTGAACCTAAAACAAATTAATGGCTTTAAAATCATCTTTTGCCTCTAAATCTCTGCACAGTTGTGTCAGATTTGTTGCATTTCCTGACACCTGAAAACACTCATTTCTGTCATTGATTGCCTAATTTTTTTCTTTCCATTTTTTTCTCCTAGAAAAGGAAATTCTATAATACTTTCTACTTCTCCCTCAAATAAAATAACCTAAAAACAGATACATCTTAAATTTTACAAATGATTATCATTCTAAACAGGAACACCAATAATTTCAGCAGAAACCAGTGGCACTAATCTGTAAGAATTCCGTGAGAACTGGGATAAGGAGAGCAGGCCAGGGCCTCTTGCATCAAGAAATAACTGTTAGCCAAAAAGCTTCGGTACACAGACGATACTTCACATCCTCCTCGTGTACAGGAGTGACAGTGGACACGGAGCCCAGGCCCTGTGGTCAGCACACCAAGCAGACACTGGACCCCGTGGCTCTCCAGCAGGCACAGAGCTGTTCTGTCTACCCCACCTGTGAGGCAACCATCTCGTAAGCACTTACACATATGCGTCATTGATTCTGCTCCTCCAGGGAGCCGTAAGCAATACAATTCCTGAGAGGAGGCCTTAGAAAAGATCATACATTTGGGGGGAATCACATATTTGGGGGTGCATCAGTCAATGCTTTGCAGACACAGAAGCAAGATATACGAATATATAAGCAGTCACCAGAAGGGCTTACAGCAGCCAACTACAGAGTCAGGTGTGGAAGAGGGAAGAGGTCTGACCGTGCACTGGAGATCCGAAGGAGCCTCTCAGAGGCTGGAGCTCTCTGCAGAGTCCCACCGAGTCCTTATCAGAGGCTGAGGCACCTGTGCTGGAAGCCAGCAGTCAAGCGCAAGGTGCACTTGCAACCTGGAGCTCCTCCCAAGAAACAGAAGCCAGGCTTCCGTCTTCATTTCCCTTTTATATCATTCAGCTATAAACAACAAAAATTTCTTCCGTACAGTTCGAGAAGCTAGAAGTCCAAAACCAGTTTACTGGCATAGACAGAGCGAGGGAGGGTACTCTGCCTGGTTGCACACAATCAATGTCTCATTAGAGGAAAACGTTGGAAGGAATGGTCTGACCTCTTTTCCAAAGGCTGCTCCTCTGAGTCCCTCCCAGGAAGCACTGCAACATGTAAATTTTAAGGAGGCACACACACTCAGTCCCAGCCCCGAAGCCCCGGGCTCCTCCTGCATTCAGCACACAGTCATTGCGTATCAGCAGTCTCAAAGTCTTAATGCACTCTGCAATTAGCTCTGAGCTGGGCCGTAGCTCAGTGGTTCTGTGCCTGCCTGGCAAGCCCAAGGTCTTGTCTTCAATCCCTGGTACAACAACAACAAAAAAAAAAACCCTCTGAGTTCTAATATCCAAAGCCTTAGCTAAATAATATGTACATAAAACAAAGATGAGATGGGGCAAAATTCCTGTCCAGTTCTGAGCCTCCAACACCAAACTAGCTACTTGCAGAATCTTCAAGGGCGGGACGGGAAGACACACAGGACAGTCAGTCAGCCCGGCTCCAAAACCAAGAAACCTCGTCCTTTCTCTGGTTCCTGCCCGCTGAGACCCGCCCAGGCCCTTCTCTGCAGCCAAAATACATGTCTCCTCCAGTTAGACATTGTATCAGCTGTTTTGTCCCAGCAAAGAGAAAGGGACCTTCGGACATGGCGGGCCTTGGGGGACAAACTGTCACAGGAAAATGAAGCCCTGTGTCCAGCCGGAGGCGGTGGTTTCGGTGCTGACCCCGGCCCGCTCCAGCCAGCGCAGATGCAGCGTCAGGGCCTGCCCGCTCACGAGCTCTCCTCCAGCGCTGGCCTAATGGTGAAAATATCACCCAGTGTGTTCCGATGTTTCAAAGCGTGACTGCGGCAAACTGTCTTTAGGGGAAGCTGATTTTAAAATAGAGCGTTAAAATTTCTAGGAAAAAAAGAAAAAAGGAATCAAAGGTACGTATCTTTTTAAAAAACTATGGCCAGTAAGATGTTTTAGTTTCAATAAAATTCTGAAGAATTAAATTTAAGAAATTTCGGCCACGTGCAAATCTGTCACAAAAAGCTGTGGTTTGCCAGCTACAGAGATGAGGCTCTTCTATCTAGATCTGAATACAAGTTTTAGACACATGAAAAGATAACTTGATATATAACTAAAGACTAATTGTTAAATAACAAAAGAATTGTAACCAAAAAACAGCATGAAGAAGTTAAAAGTGTCTTAATCAAAATAGAATAAATGTTACTGTCGTTTCTAGAAAATTTAAATTTATTCCGTAAAATAATAGCAGTAAACAAGGCATCCCGACTTCCAGCTCCTCCCCTGAGCCCCCAGAGCCTCAGCCCCTCCAGGGAGTGATCCCCCACCCCCAGCTACGAACTCCCGTGGGGAGGAACCCGCAGGACCACCTGGGAGTCCGCGGGCTCCCGCTTCACAAGGACCCGGGAGGGGCGCGGGAGAGGACAGGGAGGCCCATCAGGGTCTGCTCCCGCCCTTCTGAGGTGACAGGAGGACGCTGCTCGGAGCCAGAAACCCAGAACCCTCCCCCAGGACAAGCTCCTCCCTGGCGGACTCTGTGAGCGGGGGTGGGGGGGTTGAGCCTGGGGAGCCTGGCCAGGGGCCGAGTGAGCGGAGGGCTGGGTGGAGTCCGGGGAGGCCCTGGCCCTGCGAGGGCTGTGGCTGCTGATGGCCCAAGGCCGCCCGCCCGAGGGCCTGGCCATGCGCGAACTTCACATAAACCCGGGCTACAAAGCAGCTTTAATTATTTCTCTTCCATTTTAATATAAGTGGGGCTCTTTTATGTTACTTGCGTTTATTTAAATCAGGGCACTCTGCCAAGGGAGGGGAGAGGCTAAGGTCCAGAAAAAGAATCACACTGTCCGAGTGAGCCACTGGGGCTTTGATAAGAGTCTGAAGATAAGAGAAAAGGACGGTGGGGGGCCAAATGTGCTTGGGGGGGGTCACGGGCCACCTCCCAGATCTTCCAGGACAAGCTGCCTCTGTTTAACGTGTCTTTAGCTGAGGTTTTGACAAGGCCAGTGCCTCAGGCCTTTGGCTTTAGATAAGGTATTGTAGATAATTGATAGAAAGGGAGGCTAAGAGATAAGGAGGCTGTACCTATCTCCTAGATAAGAAGGCTTAGCTCCTTGAGGAGGAATGTAGGGGCGCGCTGGAGTGCGGGAGGTGTCTAATCACACTTCTTGTGGTTATTCTTCAAATCTTTATTGGTACACTGTATATACACGCATCGTCATCGACATCGCATTCTACATAATCAGAGTTCTTTAAAGAGTTTTGACCTTTTTTTTTTTTTTTACCTTGGGCGGCTTGCGAATCTCAGGGCCTTGTGTAGTCGCAGTCCTAAGAGCTGAACGGGTCTCCAGGGCCCTGGGTGTGCTGACGAGCCTGTTCCCTCAGGCTGGAGACTGAGACCTAAGCAGGGCAGCCAGCTCTAACCTGTGATGTGCAGCCCTCGGCTCCAACCTTTCAGAACTGTGGATTCCACTGCGAATCTCTGATGCCAGGAGAAACATCCTGAGTCCTCTGAAATACACGTGCTGCCTGTTGGCTTAACTACAGCAGAGGTGAGCATGAGCTTGACTAGGAGTCATAGAAATCTAGACCATGTCAATTTTATAAGTGTACTAAATAAAAATTGACCAAAATTAAAAGTAGAATGATGTCGAATTATCTTTAACATTAAATTCTTTTTTGTCTTGAAGCTTTTCCCCAAATACAATGGGTTGAATGCAAGGCCACAGACTCCTCCCTATTTTATGACAAAGAAATCTAATTTTTATTCTATAATAATATCCAAAGGCTACACTACCTAAAAATAATCTATGGTTGTGTGACCTCCCATTAAAGTTGTTTTTATAGGATCTAGAAACTGGTAATTAAGTTCTAGTTTATAGATCCAAAGACTGTTGTAATGACTGGCTATAGACAACATAAATACATGAACCTCAAAACAAATAACAAAAAGTTTATTAACATTACAAAAATAATAATAGCTGTATTGGCCCTTTTAGTCTATAGACAGATCTATACACAAGAAGTCAAACTTTTACTTGAGGGACTCTTTACTGTACCTCTGAATAACACGATGACAATATACAGCACGAGGTCAGGCTAAAGGACACATTTAGACTAGTAGGACCAGAAGTTCCTTTTTTTTTTTTTTTGTAGGTTTTTGGAGACAGGGTCTCGATTTGTGGTTCAGGCTGGCCCTCAGCTCAGCCTCAAACTCACATCACAATCCTCCTGCCTCTGCCTCCCGAGTGCTGGGATTACAGGCATGAGCCACCACGCCCGGCACTGTGGTATGTGGTACTGGTTGCTGCTGGATGTGGGTCACCACACCCAGTATTGTTATGTGGTTACCGGGGAATCGAACCCGGGTCCTTGCACTTGCGAGACAGGCGCCGGAACCACTGAGCTAACTCCCCGGCCCTAGAAGTTCCTTTTTTGAGGCTGAAGGCTAAGATGTTACAGATGCAGCTGGTGTAGGGTTTGAAGCCCCTTTAGTCTCTGGTTTGGTTCATGTCATCATTATTACTCCATACTGTGTGTGTTGTGGGTGAGCCCAAGAAGAGCCCGCACGCTTTGCGGGACCCACATACCCTTGGGAGCATAGTACCTGCTGGAGCGCTGGCTCTGGGGGCCGGAAGCGCCCCCTGCTCCACTGAGGACGTGGCCGGACACTGCTGCTGAGCACAGACAGGTCCACGTAACAGCGCTCCTGGGCAGGGAGGGCCCCACTCACACAGCCCTAGCTTCCTCTCTGCCCACTGATGATACTGTGAGCCGTGTATACTGATTTTTGTGTGTGTGTCTGGATAAAATCCTAAGAAAGGAAGAGATCAATTACTTGCTGAAGCCTCTTTCGAGCTCTATGATATCTTGTCAAACACAAGGCTCAGGCTCAGTTTGATTAATGAATACATGTATTAGGACATTTCCCTGTATAATCATCAATGAATCGGGTTCTGATTTTCCTTTCTCACACTTTGTTCTCTTAAGGTTCTACTGGCTTCCGGGAATGTCTTGGACAATGCTTATCTTGCAATTTCAGAAAAGAGAATAATATTGCAATTGGTAGTACCGTAAATGTTCGGTAGACATTACCTGTGACATAGTAGATCAGCTGTCTTTGAGAGTAGATTTTTAAATAGCAAGCCAGAACATTTAATACTTTAACAATATTTAAACACTTTCATTGTGTATAGACACATATGTATCATCATTGTACAATTCTAGGCAGTATGCTTTTTTAAAACAAATACTGAAGACACACACAAAAAATCACCACAGTATTATATTCTTGATACAAAGTATCCTGACTCAACAAACAAGACGTGTCAGCAACCCGATGTAAAAATAAAACTAAATTTTATTATGGAATTTGATTCTGTGATGGAAACAAGCTTGAGAAAGCAGTTGGCCTCACTGAGGGTTTGTTCTATTTTTTAGAAAAATCTATAAGGCAAAAATAATAAATTATTGTTTCATGTTTCATTATTTTGGCCACAACGTATAAAACAGACAAACTGAAAACAGGAAAGAATGTGAGAGACCAGAATGTGGGAAATCTTGGTCAAACTGACAAATCTAAAAACAGAATAAAGAAAAAGCATTGATAAATTAATTCAGTAGAAGCATTAGCATATTATAAACAAGCATTTTGCTGATTGGGAGAATACCGAAATTCTAACAAGTACATAAAACAATGATCAAATTATTTTACACTTAGAAAAAAAAAAGACACTACCATATCCGGCAAGTAATGGAAAGGCAGACAGTGTCTACAGCCCAGCGGATCACGTGAGATCTAGAAGCAGCCAATCTTTGAGTGCCACTTTCTTTTTTTTTTTTTTTAGGTTTTTTGAGACAGGGTCTCGCTTTGTGGTTTAGGCTGGCCCTGAGCTCAGCCTCAAACTCACATCACAATCCTCCTGCCTCTGCCTCCCAAGTGCTGGGATTACAGGCGTGAGCCACCACACCCGGCACTGTGGTATGTGGTACTGGTTGCTGCTGGGTGTGGGTCTCCACACCCAGTATTGTTATGTGGTTACCGGGGAATCAAACCCGGGCCCTTGCGCTTGCAAGACAGGCGCCGGAACCACTGAGCTAACTCCCCGGCCCCTGAGTGCCACTTTCACAGACCGTAACACACAGGATAGGAAGTGACACTACACATTTCTAACCAGGAAGAATGTGTACAATGCTGGGGACATTGTATTACTTGGTGTGAAATTTTCATCTGAAATGCATTGAAGTTATTTAACAAGGAAAAGCTCCATTGCCTTAGATATTTTGATAAAAGATTTCATGAGGTTCAGTCCCTGGGAGAGCAGAGCTGGTGGAGAGGGGAAGACAGCTTGGGAATAAGGAAATGAACAGAACAAGGTCACATGACAATATAGGAAAGGTGGAGGTTTGCAGGTGCACAGACTACTACTGGGATCACTAGTATTATAATTAAATTACAGCTCAAAGGACAAAAACGAACGGTGCAATTCATTTCTGTGGTGGATGCATTTATAAAATGAAGGTCAGTAGCTAAATACACTGACACTGTTCGGTGTGAATTTCTCCAAAACATAAATAAGAAAATTTCAGAACCAAGTTTCAGCCTTCAAAAGCCAAACACATCTCTAAACACCTTACAAAGCCAAAATTTAGAACTCTTTTGAATTCAGAATTAGATGCTTCAGTGGTTTTTTGGTTATGGTCTCTCTGCAGTTTTTCAGCTGATATTTCTTTTTGACTAATCATGGAACAAAATGGATCTACAGTGACCGAATTCACTCTCCTGGGTCTTGCTGGTCAGAGCAGGTCCTGGCCCGTCCTCTTCACAGCTTTCCTACTCATCTACATGGCCACACTGCTGAGCAACACCGGGATGATCCTGCTCATCAAGGCCGAGCCTGCCCTGCACACGCCTATGTACTTCTTCTTCCAGCACCTGGCATTTGTCGATCTCTGTTATTCCTCTGCCATCACCCCCAAGATGCTGCACAACTTTGTGAGCACCAGCCAGTCCATCTCCCGCACGGGGTGTGTAGCGCAGCTGCTGGTCTACGGGACGTTTGTGACCAGCGACGGCTTCATCCTGGCTTCCATGGCCGTGGACCGCTACGTGGCCATCTGCAAACCCCTGCGCTACCCCA
>PVIR01045316.1:0-10766 GCA_004026965.1 Petromus typicus
ATATATGGCTGTTCTTTCAGGAGATGTGTAGGAGCACAGCTGGGGCATTTTCTGAGGAAGTTAAGTTTTACATTTTCCTCATCAGAAAGTGAAACACACTCAGAACACAAGAGGCTGAGGCAGGAGGATCCATAGTACTAGCCCAGGCTGGGCAATTTAGCAACTTAGGGGGAACTTCTCTCAAAATAAAAAAATGAAAGGCTGGTAATGTAGCTCAGAGCAGAGGCCCTGGCCCTCTGCAATGCCACTAAATTAAAAATAAATGTAGCCGAGTGTGGTGACATCCCCCTGTAATGCCGGCACTCAGGAGGCTGAGGCAGGAGGATAGCTGAGTTCAGGGCAGCCAGGGCTACATAGTGAGGTCCTATCTGAAAACAAAACAGAAAAAGGCAGACATTGAAGAAAAAGGTTATTGTAATCCACTATAACCAACGATTTAAAATTGTCTTATCATTTTATGTGTTTTTTGGCCTGTCAGCCTGGTTGTTTAACCTATTTTAATGACTTTGATAAAGACATAAATAATTTGGTGCTGGCACAAAAGTAAAAAAAATTTAAATGGGGGTGGAGGGGAAGGAGAAGACAAGACCTGCTGCATCCACATACCAGACCCTTCCATGAACGGCGCCATCGTGGGCCGCTGGGGATGCAAAAGAAAAGACAGAGAACTAAGGAACTAAGTGGCAGAACTTTATGGAGCCCTGCGTGCTGTGGTCTCCTCTAGGCGTGGGCAGTACACACTGGCCGGTTGTCTCCCTCCAAGGGGCCCAGAGGCTGGTTCACGACCCCAGCTTGCTCTGGCCGCTTCGTGCTGGCACTGGCGCCGCCTGACCGGCGCTCTGTAGCTCTCCTGGTGCCTGTTTGGGTGTCTGCCCGACCTCTGTCCGGAGCCCTTTCCCTCTGTCCTGCCAGAGCTCCCTCACTCTTGGAGGGAGGGCTTATCCTCACTCTTGTTTTCTTCTTTCTTGGTTTATGGGAGCCCGGGCCTTTGCACTGAGCAGCGTTAGAGTGCTTTCCATTTTATCACTTTCTAGGCAGTCTCCTCGGTGGTAAATTCCCCAGCCCGGCCCCAGACTTTCCCGTTCCTGCTCAGCCTCCCGCGTGGAGGACCACGGAAGGCGCTGCTGCAGGAGGCCCTGGCTGGTTTTTCTTATCTGCCCAAACTTGGCCTTGGGGAACAACTCACTTTTAACCCGCTGAGCCTGCACTGAGATGCCGCCACAGAGCAAAGCCAGGAAAACAGAGAAGTGGGAAAGAAAAGGAAAGAGGGTGTGGTCAGAGCCCCTCGGGCCACGTTTCTCCTTTAGTGTTGCCCAGATACTTTCTGAGACAGAGTCGCTGCTACCCCAGGCTGGTTTCGAAATCGCGGTGACTCTCCCGCCTCAGTCTCCTTCTGTTATTATTTTTAGCAGATTAACTTGTTTCTTTTTCTTTTCAACCTTCTTTTTTGTTTCGGTCTCTAATCAGTTCTCTTTCAGAGCTCTGTTGCTATTTTCTTTCTTTTTTTTTTGGACACAGGATCTTGCTTTGTAGTTCCCAGAGTTGTTGTATGTGGAGCTAGGGGATTGAACTCAGGACCTTGCACTTTCGAGGCCGGTGCTGGAACCATTGAGCTAAATCTCCAGCTTTGCTCTTAGGATTGACGAATATCTCCAAATCTTCATGAGACTCTAATAGAAGGGTTTCTTCCTACTCATTTTATTTTCGTTTTTATTTCCTCTGGAATTGTGGTTCCCTGATTTTCGTGCTCTCTCTTTAGCACTGCACGCCCAGGTCTGAGGTACTGAGCTGGTGTCTGAGCCCCGTTTGTTTAGCTCGGGCCCGGGGGTCACTGAGGGAGAATCCCCCCAGAGCACAACCTAGCGGACAGCGTGGTCGCTGGGTCTCGGCCAGCTGTGCGACCTCCATTCCAGAGCGTCCTCCGCCTCGGGAGTAGCCGAGCCCTGTCCCTCCTGCCTCGGCCTCCTGCGTGCAGCGGTTCAGGGGCCGCCGCCGCCCTGGGGATCTTGGAGGAGCTCCGGTGTCCGGCGCCGCGATTGGGGAGGATCTGGGGTCCCCGCTTCGCGGCCGCAGGGTGCGCGAGGGCTCGGAGCTACTGCCGGCCTCTGAGCTCGGACTCGGCCCTTCGGGACCCGGCGCCGCCGTCTCTGCGGCTGCCCTAGGAACGCGGCCCTGAGCAGGCAGAAGACGGGTCTCCAGGCCTCACCCGCCCCTGGCGTCTGGCTGCCCCGGGAAACGCGTAGGGGAGGGGAACCTGGGGTCCCAGCGTCCGCTCTGAGCCCCTCTGGCAGCACCATCGACTTAGCAGCTTTCTATCGCTCTACCATCTAAACACTGAGTGCTTGTAATCCCGGTACTGGGGAGGCTGAGGCAGGAGGATTTCCTTGAGTTCGAGGCCAGCCTGGGCTACAAAGTGAGTTCAGTCAACCTCCAAACCAAACCAAACCCCGGGGAGGAGAAATCAGACCCCAGGGGAGGAGTCCGCCTGCCAGGCCCTCCTGTCCTCTCCCGCACTGCCTTTCACCTCTGGGCCCCGGGTGCTGAGGTCACAACGCAGCGCGGCCTCACAATCCAGCGCCGCAGCAGCGCCCCGGGGCCCCGGAGGCCCGGCGCGGGGAGCCAGGCAGCGCGGTCGCCATGCCCGCCCTGACCGCAGCCCCTCAGGGGCGGCCCCTGCTGCGGGCCGGGGACCTGGCGGCGCCCCGGGGCCCGCTTGGTGGCCGCTGAAGGAGGCTCCCAGGTACTCCCGGGGCGGACGGAGCCGCGACACCCTCCGCGCTGCGCAGGTACAGGCTGTGGGGCGGAGATCGGGGCGCCGGCGCTCTTGAGGCTCAGAGACCCGTGTCTTCCGAGAGAACTGTGGGCCAACGACTTCAATTTCTCTTGTTTGAGTTACTCCGGAGTTAGAGACAGGCTCTCCTGTTCTTTTCTTTTGAGACAGGGTCTCCTAGTGTAGCTCCAGGCTGGTGTCACTTGAACTCTAGGTGATCCTCCTGCCTCGGCCTCCCTAGTGCTGGGATTGAAGGTGCGCACCACCGCGGATGCCTGTCTCTTAAATGTAACTGGATACTGGAGGCTTTCCCAGGGGCTCTTAAGAATGATGAACTGCGTCCCTATTTCCAGAATGCCAGTTACACAATATGCTTCTCTCTTTCTTTTATTTAGTTATTAAAATTTTGAAACAGGGTCTCTGTGTAGCTCAGGTTTCCCTTGAAGTCTTGTTGATCCTCCTGCCTCAGCCTCTAGAGTGCCAGGACACCTATATTTGTACCTTTTTATTTTTGAGACCGCCTCAAACCAGAGCTTGACTTTTTTTTTTTTTGACACAGTCTTGCTTTTGTAGTTCAGGCTGGCCTTGAGCTCAGCCTTGAACTCACAGCAATCCTCCTGTCTCTGCCTCCCGAGTGCTGGGATGACAGGCTGAGCCACCACGCCCAGTAGAGTATGTGGTTACCGGGGATCGAACCTGGCCCTTGCACTTGCAAGGCGGGTGCCAGAACCACTGAGCTAAATCCCCGGCCCTCCTACTTGACTTTAAAAAATTATATGCAGATCCCTCCTTTCCTTCTGCCCTGGTGGGGTTTGAACCCAGGGCCTTTGTACTGAGCCATTTAATTTATTTTTCCTTTTTTACTAAATCAGTACATGGTTTAGGCTGAGGCTCAAACTTGCTGCCCTCGGGAGTGCTGGGATTCCAGACTTGAACCACCGTCCCGGTTTTGGCCTTAGACTTCCTGTGTTTGATCCTATTGCCCCTTGATTTATTTATCTATTTTGTGATCCCGGGCTTTGAACTACTGGGCTTCACACTGACTTACAGCCTGAGGCCTTTATTTTTCATTTTGAGATGAGGTCTTGTGAAAGCCCAGACTGGACTTGAGCTTTGTATTGTTCTGCCTCAGCCTCCCAAGGGCTGGGATCGCAGACACACGACACCCTCCAGCCAGGACCAGGACGCCTATGTCAGGCCATATGCAGATCCGGCCCTGGCCTTATTACCAGGAGCTGCTTGGCCTTCCTTGCAAGCTGCATGCAAATGAGAGGAAGTTGGGTCAGGATCCCAGAGCTGCACTTTCTCAGGCCTTGAAAGGAAAACAGAGCGCTTGGCCCAGCTCACCACGTAGAACCAGGACACAGGCCTGATGTGGGTGCTGAACACCTGCAATCCCAGCGCTTGGGAGGCTGAGGCAGGAGGGCTGCAAGCTCCAGCTGGGCATGGGCTGCCCAGGGAGCTCAAGGCCGGCCTGGGCTACATGGCAAGGGCTTGTCTCAAAAATCCAGAGCCAAACTAAACCAATCACAAGTGAAAAGCAAGACCCCTCAAACCAAAAGAATTCAAACTTGAGAAAGACCCCCACCCAGCATGCCTGTGTGACAGCATAGGAAGATGGGTGGGCAACAGGAAACGCTCAGTGAGGGTGTGCTGTGGGGTTGGTGTTTGCAGACTGACTGTGTGACCTCAGTGTTTTACTTTTTTGGGTTTTGTTTTCTTTTGCTTTGCTCACAGTAATGGGGATTGAACCCACCGTCTTGGCACAGAGCGGCTTCCCCAGCCTTTTTTTATTTTTTGAGACAGGATCTTGTTAAGTTGTCCAGGCCGGGTTCATGTTTAAGGCCCTCCTGTTTCAGCCTCCCAGAGAGCTGGAACAGCAGATTTGCACCACCACACCCTGTCATCAGTTGCCGCCCTGGTTGAGGGAGTCTCCCCCTCCGCGTGTCCGGCGCTGTTGGGAGTGTGAGACTTGAGACAGCTGCGCGTGATAGCACCCCGCACCTGTTTACCAAGGTCGTGGTGACTCAGACATTGGTGCACAGGACCGAGGTGTTTTTGTCTCTGCTGGGGATTCAGCCAAAGGAGCGGCCGGTGGCAGACAGCCCTGACCCTCCCAGCGTCTCCTGGAGGACTTGAGCTCACTGTATAGCACAGGCTGGGCTGAAAGTTGCAGGGATCCTCCTGCCTCAGCCTCCCAAAGGCTGGGATGACAGGCACACACCTCCATGCCTCATGTTGTACTGGATTTTAGGATTTTAGAATACAAAAGCCAGCAGCAAGGTGTGGGTGATATTAAACACAAGGGGCGCCCTACCTTCAGAGTGCACCCCGTTTCCCGGTGCTGAGTCTTTGGAACCCAGGACCGGCAAGCTCTCAGGGGTGTGCCTCCTTTCTCCTTCGCGGTCGCCTCTCTTCCGAGTGGGCTGCGCTCCGCAGGTCCCAGGATTGGCCCTGGGAATCACCTCAGCGGCCCAGGGCTGAGTCACCCGGGTCACCAGGCAGGTGGCAACAACAGGCGGGGCCCTCCAGGGGGCTCCAGATGGCCGGCGGCTGTGTTCTCCGGGGGCGGGGTCCTGCTTGGCATCCGATAGACCCGGGCTGCCGTCCAGTCCTGGGGGCTTTGATTTGTTTATTTTTCTTGCCTTGCTTGGGAAACTCTTAGACGTCTCCCTCTCCATATTTAAATAATTGGGATAGCTGAACATTTTGTCTTTCTCCTCTTCGTCTTTCTCTCTCCCTCCCTCCCCAAACAGGATCTTGCTGTGTGTCCCAGGCTGGCCTGCGATGCATGGCAATCCTCCTGCCTCAGCCTCCCGAGTGCCGGGATTACAGGCACCACATACTTTGTTTAGCCTTCTTTCTCTTCTTCCTCCCTCTCTTTTTCTCTTCTTTCTTCCTCTCTTTCCTTGTCTTTCTCTCAATGTGCCGCGAAACAAGACTTAGACATCTGGACCGGGGCAGGAAGCGTTCCTTCCCTCGTGGCTTCCTCCAGCTCCGGCCGGGGTCTGAGCCCGCGCCTCCCGTCGCACAGGGAAATAAGTTTATGAAAGCCAGACATCCGCCGCAGTTTTCTAGCCATCCAGGCTGCTCAAATGCAGGACCCTGGCTCTGGCGGGAAAGCACAAAGGTGGCCTGGATCTCCCAGCAGGGGAAGCTGAGGCAAGAACTGCTTCAAGGACAGAGGCCGGCAACTACGGTTGCCGGCGCTGAAAGCGGCCGCGTCGCCCGCGTCTCGGAGTTCCCCTGGCATCGCCCCGCGGGCTCGCCCCGCCCACTCCGCGCCTCTTCCCCGCCCACTGCCCGTCCCGTCCCCGCCCACTCCTCCGCCCGGGCCGGGGCGGCGCAGACCGTAGGCCGAGGCAGGCTGTTTGCACACCAAAGCGCCACGCGCGGCGCGGACGGTGAGTGTCCTGCGCGGCGTCCGGGTGCGGCCCGCTGTTCCGGGCGTGTCCGGGCGCGGGCGTCGGTCGCAGAGCGTCCCGGGGCCCTGGATCGTGCGCGCCCCGGCCGGGCCGACTGCGCCCGCGGCTGGCGGGAAGTGGGGTGAACCTTCCGAACATCGGGAACCGAGGTCCGGGCAGGACCGCGCTCAAGGTCGCGCATCCCGGCCGGGCAGCGCGCCGGCCCGGCTGGTTCCGGTGTGAGATTGCTAGTGCTTGGGCCAGGCCCAGCTCCCTTCCGGCGGGGTGGGGGGGCAGTGGTGTTTGGGGGAGAGCCGAGTGGGGATGGGGGTGGTCTTGGGTTTTGCGGTAGCTGACTGACCCCAGGGTCATCGCACTGACCTGCAGCCCCAACCCTTTTAAACTCTTTATTTTGAGAGAGTGTCTCGCTAGCTTGTCCATCTGAGTTTGAACTGCAGGTCTTCTGCTTCAGCCTCCTGGGTCCTGGGATTAAAGCACTGCGCTACCAGGCCTTGCTGAGAAGTGATGCCTGGGCAGTAACTTTATGTTTTGTTTATTTTTTAAAAAAATATTTTTTTGTTTTTGTGTTTTGTACACACAGTCTTTGTGGTTCAGGCCGACCTTAAACTAACTCACTGTGGACTTGAACTCACTGCAGTCCTGCTGCCTCAGCCTCCGAAGTGCTAGGATTGCAGGCTTCTGCCACCCAGTGGGCTGGAGAGTTTTTACTTATTATTTACTTTTTTGAGACAGGATCTCCCTGTGCAGGGCAGGCTGGTCTTGAACTCGCTATGTAGCCCAGGCAGAACCCACAGCGATCCTTCTGCCTCAGCCTCCTGAGTGCTGGTGTCTTAGGCGGGTACCCCCATGCCTGCCCTGGAGAGTTTCTGGAAGGAGCCATTTCCCAGAGGATTGTAGAGACATTTGGGGGAAGATGAGCTCGTAAGCATTTTGCGTTTGTTTTTCAAGCAGGCATGGTGTGGTGGTGAAGACCGTGGAAGAAACACTCCTTAACTTTCCCCCTACTCTGGGTTTCAGGAATAGATGTGAGCACGTGTGGAGTGTGTGGAAACTGAGGAAAGCGAGCGGGCTCAGCAGCGCATGAGCTCCCTGTGAGGCGGAAGGCGAGGCAGGCCACCGGGGGCCCAGCCCGGCTAGGAGCTGGGAGACCCTGCCCGGAAGAAGGCCAGGCTGTGGCTCAGGGCCAGGCCCGGGGTTCCCTCCCCCGTAGGAGAAGGCGCTTCAGGCTGGATCATCTGCTGCACACACCCTCCACCCGCCTCCCCCCTTCGAGGGATCCGGCTGGATTCTCAGTTCTGTGTTGTGCTAACACTGCGTTCGCTGCCAGTTTCGTGGTCACGCGTCTCCACGTGAGTGGGCGTTTCTCTGGCTTTTGTTCTTGTCTGTTGTAGGGCCCAGCGGTGCCAGCTGGGCATGGGGTGGGCATCCTGGGCCCAGAGTTACCCTGTGCAGGTGCCTCCAGGGCAGGTGACAGTCAGCAGTCCTCTCAGAGCTGCCGGGTGTGGTGGTGCAGGCCTGATATCCAGCATTAGGGAGGCTGAGGCAGGAGGATCGCTGTGGTTGTGAGGCTGACCTGGGTTACTTAGCGAGACTTTCTCCAAAAAAGACCAAGGAGGACCGCTGAGGCTTCCTTGGGACAGACTTGGAGTCAGACAGGACCCGGGGACTTTCTGGCGTGAGGGACGATGGTGCTAGAGGCCTGGCTGAGGAGCTGAGACTGTGCCATTTCCCAGGCCGTGCTCAGCCATGGAACCTGGACTGGATATTGCTGATCTCTGAGCCTCAGTTTCCCATTTGTGCAAGGAAGGAAGAAGAAATCTTGTTCATGAGGCCAAGGTAAAAGTAAACTGAGATACAGGGAGTGGTTAGGACATGGTGCTGGTCAGGGGACCCTTGGGGTTGATTATTATTATTGTTACTATTATTTAATATTGGAGATTGAAGCGTTCACCCTGACCTACATCTCCAGCCATTTTATTTTTTTATTTTGAGACAGGGTCTCACTAAGTGTCCCAGGGTCTTGCCAACATAGAAGGGCTGGAACTTGCGACCTTCCTGCCTCAGCTTTCCAGCGTGCTGGGATCCCACACAGGACACCGGAGCTGGTGTCTTAACTGTTCGCACTTGGATTTGTCCTACAGCAGCCCCACGGGAACTTGAAGTTGGTGAATTCCCAGAAGACCCTGTGTAGGGTCTGAGCACTTTATTGAACCCTGGTCATATTTATTTGTTTATTTATTTTAATTTTTTTTTTTTTAGGCAGGTTCTCGCTTTGTAGTTCAGGCTGGCCCTGAGCTCAGCCTCAAACTCACATCACAGCAATCCTCCTGCCTCTGCCTCCCAAGTGTGGGATTACAGGTGTGAGCCACCACACCCAGCACTGTGGTATGTGGTGCTGACTGCTGCTAGGCGTGAGTCTCCACACCCAGTATTGTATGTGGTTACCAGGGAATCAAACCCGGGTGTAAGACAGGCGCCGGAACCACTGAGCTAAATCCCCGGCCCTATTTATTTTAATTTTTGAGACAAAGTCTTGTTATGTGGCCCAGCCTGGCCTCGAACTCGAAGCGTTCCTCCTGCCTCAGCCTCCTGAGTATTAGCACTCCAGCCATGTGGCTCCGTGCCTGGCTCTGAAGTCTAGTTTCTGTCGGAGCCTCAGGTGCTAGAAGCGAGCGCCCTGCAGTCTTCTCCTCGCTCTCCTGCCCTGCGATCCTGTGTGCCAAGCACACGTGAAGTCACCCATCTTAACAGGCGTGAACCTGAGGCTCCTGCGCACGTAGTCCGCCCACCCAGGGCAGGGGGTGGGGCAGGGGCGGGGCAGTGGCAGGTGGAGGCTGCCACTGGACATGGGCGGGGCGGGGCTCCCTGGGGTGTGGAGAGACCGCGCCCTCGGCCGCCTGGCTGCGCTCTCCGGCCAAGCTGTCCAGGCCCTTTGTGCTCCTTGGCACGAGCCCGGGGACACTTGTCATGTGGCATGCCATATCTGCGCTTGGAGGAGCCAGGTCACACACGGGACTCTGGCAGCAGGTGGCTGTCGTGTCCCCTTCTGTCCAGTGCAGCTCAGTGATAACGAGACTGAGCTGAACAGAATTTTCTACCTGTGCCACCCCAGTCTTTGAGATGATCACAAATCATCCTTAGGCACTCTGGGAGGCTGAGACAGGAGGATCTCAAGTTCAAGCCTAGCCTGGGCGACTTAGTGATTTAGTGAGACACTTGAACTTGTGATCCTCCTGCCTCAGCCTCCTGAGGGCTAGGACTGTAGTTGTGTGCCATCACACCAACCGTGAGCCCTGGCAATCTTGCTCAGTGGGCGTGTAACCTTCTGGAACAGTGGAGTACATCGGGGTGTATGCAGATGTGGTTCTCGTGTAAAGAATTGTACCAGCCCCCGCTGTGGGTGACAGGAATGTCTGCCTGGCCTTTAAGGGCTGCGTCCCGCTCAGTAGCGCCGCCTGCAGGTTTTTGCTCATTCTCAAACGCTCCGTCTGGACCCCGCCGGCCTGTGTGCGGCTTCTGGCTCAGGGCTGCCTGAGCCTCCGCTCCCTGGGGCGACTCAGGTGAGTCCCGCCGGCCAGGCCCCCAGCTGACCCCCTCTTCCCTGGAGCCGACTTTGAAGGAGACCTTGCTCACACATAGTTGGGGAGGGTCAGAGGTCGTGGTGACATCGTCTAGGACCTAAGGGCCCTGAGGTGAGGTAGAGGCATCCCCCCAGGGGGCCCTAGTAATTCCTTCGACACCCCACTCCCACAGGGGGGCTTCAGGAAGGTCAGGTTATTCCAAAAGGTCAAACTGCGGGTGCCACATTTAAGAGTACAAGTCTGAGCCCCTACTGGTGCAGCACACCTGTGATCCCGGCGCTTGGGAGGCTGAGGCAGGAGGATCGCTTCTAGTTGGAGACCAGCCTGGGCTACATAGAGAGATCCTACTCAAAAAAAGCAAAAAAAGAGAAAAGGAAAGGAGGCCGGTATGGGGTAAAGGATTAGGAGGTGGAGTAAGCTTTTCTCATGGACATATAAGCTTTGTCTTTTCCTACCTTGAGGTCAAAAAAACAGTTTTCTTCATGACCCTCCCCTATGCTCCCTTCCACCGCCTGATCCTGATCACTATCTCCTCGGGCGCCAGGCCCTGGGCACCAGGAAGCAGGGGGTGGCTTTGCGGGGTGTCCATCGGGGCGGCACCCCATCCTGTCGGCCTCGTCTGTTGCAGATCTTCTCAGGGGTCGGTTTCTTCCTTCAGTTTTAAACTTCAAAGGCGGCTGAAGAAGTGAGGCTTTGGAATCGATGCCAGCTGGTTTGTGCTATGATCTCAAATATTTGCCCAGTGTTTATAACAGAGGGCATGCGGAAGAGGGCTGAGAAAGAGCGCCAGGCATGTATTTTAAAATTATGTCTTATTTATTTATTTATTTGAAACAGGGCATCCCAATGCAGTTCAGCCTGGTCTCAAAGTCACAGTGGGGCCCAGGCTGGCCTCAGACTCATGGTGATCCTCCTGCCTCAGCCTCCTGAGTGCTGAGGTTAAGGGTGTCATCATGTTGGGCTTTCCAAGTCGTATTTTTTTTTTTTTTT
>PVIR01045317.1:0-10692 GCA_004026965.1 Petromus typicus
AGCTGGTCTCCCGTGAGGTGTCACGTTGGGCTGCATGTTACGGAGCAGCAGCTCGGTGGTCCTGTTCTAGCAGGAGCAGTAGTGACCGGGGAACAAATCAGAAACACAAGTAATGGAGTAATGGACACCACCTTGGTCAAGAGTCACAGGCTTTGGGCACAGGGCACAGTGATCAGGGTCTCCTGGGCCTCAAGGTGGCAGAAACAGCTCAGCTTGGAGAACCGATTCTCCTATCGACCCTCCATATATGCATTATTCTCCCTCTTTCTCCCCACAATGGGGACCAAGCCCAGTTCCTTTGCACTGAGTCACATCCCCAGACCTTTTTACTTTTATTTTGGGACAGACTCCCACTAAGTTGCTAAGCTGCCCAGACTGGACTGGAACTTGGGATGCTCCTGCCTCAGCTTCCCAGGGCACTGGGATTGCAGGTGGGGGCCACTGAAGGCCAAACCACCGGCCCATCTCCCTGGGAGACAGGAGTCCACCCCGAGCTCCTTCTGAAGCCATCTGCTTTGTGCCACAGAGGCTGCAGGCAAAGTCACTGACCGGGGAGCTGGGGACAACTCCCCGCCACCCTGTGCCACCCAGCGCGGGAAGGTGGCAGTGGAAACCCAGGCCCCCACTTTCCCTTAACCTCATCCCCTCCCTGGGGCAAGGGACAGAGGGGGAGGGGAGCCGCTGGAGGAAATGGGATGTGGCTTCCGCGGGCACAGAGGGAGGAGGCCACTGTCCTCATTTCACCCAGCTGCGAGGCACCTGTCCCCGCCGGGAGGGGCCCTGCCGCCTGCGCCCCCCAGCTAACGGACAGGAAAACTCCAGGAGCTCAGGTGGCCAAGGCTGGGCAGCTGGGGTGGAGCGACTGTCTAGCTCCCCAGCCCCCATCCAGTGGAAAGCAGCAGGGCTTGAAGGTCTGGGACCTGTCTGTCCCTGTCCTGTCCCCTGCAGCTAGGAGGGACACCAGGGCCGACAGCCAAGAAGCCTGCAGCTTGAACCCCACAACATTCCTCAGCGTTAACAGCTCCTCCTCCTCATCTTCTGATAAGGGATTTCTTTTTTCTTTTAATAATTTTTCACCCAGGCATGGTGGCACACCTGTCATCCTAGCACTTGGGAGGCTGAGGCAAGAGGATCGCCACAAATCGAAGGCTAGCCTGGGCTACACAGGGAGACCTTTTCTCAAAAAATATGTATTAAAAAAATTTTTTTTGAGGTACTGGGGAATGAACTGGGGTCCTTTACACTGAACTCCATTCTCAGCTCTTTTGTATTTTTTAAAAGTTTAATTTAATTTTTTTGGCACTGATGATCCAACTTAGGACCTTGTGCTTTTGAGGCAGGAGAGGTGCCAACTAAATCCCCAGCCCTCTTTTTTGTTTTTTCGTTTTGAGATGGGTTTTCACTAAGTTAATTGCCAAGGCCAGGTTCCAACTCATGATCCGCCTGCCTCAGCCTCCTAAGTGCTAGGACTTCGGGTGTGTAGCACCATGCTCAGCTCCACTGGCGATTCTGATTCTCAAAGCACAGAGGAGGGTCCGGGACCGTGTGTTTTTTACCTCTCCCCAGGATCAGTAGGAGTCCGGCCCACAGCCCTACTCTGAGAAAGTCAGTGGAGGGAAGGTTCTAGTGTCCGCTGCTCTCGTGTCCAGGGCGGAAGCAGGGAGCAGAAGGGACAGGAACCCTCCCATCACCCCCTTCCCCAGAACGCGGCACCAGGACAAACCCTGCGAGGACATCCTCCTCTTGCAAAGGCGGGGTAAGGGCACGGGCACATCAGGATAAACTGAGGCAGTGGGTCAACATGCGTTCAGCCCACTGACAAGAACGCTCAGGGCACTGAGGTTCCTTCTACAGCCGACAACCCAGTGTGAGGAGGGACAAGGCCACCATGTGTCACAGGTCCCCCGAGGGCAGCGAGTGGCAGAGCGGCGGGAAGACGGCATCGTGCGGGCAGGGGACCCAGTGGCCTCGGGGTGGCTGGCATAGAGGGACCACACAGGAGGAGCAGAGGGCCAGGCTGGAATGGCCAGGAGGGCTGAGAATTTAGCACAGTGACTGCCTTGCAAAACCAAGGTCCTGAAAAGTTCTCTGCCTCCTCAAAAAATGTCAAAAGGGCTAGAGACGTAGCTCACTGACTCAGCACATGCCTGGTGAACACGGGATCGTGAGCTCAGTCTCCCCCCGCCACCAAACAATAAAGAAAAAAATGTCAAAATATTTGGGGGTGTCGTGGGGCAGGCCTCTGATCCCAGCACTTGGGAGGCCGAGGCGGCCTGAGCCACACAATGAGACCCTATCTCAAATATAAAAGATGGAAGAACACTAAGAAGATAGTGTAGGTTAAAGGAGACCCCCCCAGCATCAGCTGCACTTGGAGCGTGCTGCGGGCCAGGGATAGTTTTTGCTTGCTGTTCTACGGTCAGTCATTGGAATGACAAAAAATTTGAATAAGGCCCATGCCCATGATTAGACACAGGTGACACAGTGGCTGTACCTGTGTTAACGCCTTGAAGTTTGTTTGTTTTGTTTTAAAACAGAGTCTTATGTATTCTAGGCTGACCCTGAACTGGTGATTCTCCTGCCTCAGCCTCCCAAATGCCAGGATTACAGACATGCTAATTCAGTAATGTCCTTTTCTTTGCTTAAGTGAACTAAGGATCTTTGCACTGAGCTACATTCCAGACCTTTTTCTTTTGAGAAAGAATCTCAGTATTTCACAGTGTTGCCCAGAGCTCAATTTTGAAATCCTCCTGCCTCAGCCTCCCTGAGTGCTGGAATTATAAGTGTGCACAGCAACACTTTCTCTCAACAAGTCAAAGATCAGTAGGGAAAGGAGCCTCATCCTGTCCTGTGGGCCCTGCTGAAGTTTCTTCAACCCCGGAGATTTCTGAAGTACACATCTGGACACCGGTAGGTGAAGGAGTTCTGGGAACTCTGTTTCCGCAGGCCAGGACTCTGCATATTCACTTGGCGACTGCTGACTATGGGAATGTGGTTAATGTACGGCACACGCTCTTCGCAGAACGTCCCTTCTGTCATGTACAGTGTGAGAACAGGAAGAAGCTGCCTGTATCATTTAATCTAGGCTATCACCAGACTCGTGGTATCTTCGGTGACACCCAAGACAGGTGACTCAGGACCCTCCTCCCCATACAGCACTGAACCCAAGGAGCACTGAGCCAGGCCCTCAGCCCTTTTTATGTGTGAGACAGGGTCTCACTGAATCACCCAGGCTTCTTGAACCCTCCTGCTTCAGCCTCCCAGGCAGCTGAGATCACAGGCCTGCATGCCTGGACCAGCCAGACTTCCCTGAAGTCCTTCACAAGACAGGAAAGTTGCCTCCTCTCACAGCTCAACCTCAAACATTCCTCGGGCTCTCCCAGACAGAACCGCCACCTGGGTTTGGGCCACCTGCAGTGGAGCAAAGGCTTTGGAGACTCCATCATGGCCGATTCAGAATGAGCCGTGACCCATCCTCAACCACAGACGCCCCTTAGGAACCACGGCAACAGCAGGTGACTCCACTGGACACCCATCCTCTTGCCAGGGCCAGCTCATACGTTTCAAAATTGGTACAAGAAAAAATTATTTCTGTTATACTAAGAAATCTTTCAAGCTGAGCATGGTGGCACACATTTGGAATTCCAGCTTTCTGGGAGGCCGAGACAGGAGGATACCAAGTTCAAGCCCAGGGAGTGCAATTTAGGGAGATGCTGTCTCCAAATAAAAAGTGAAATTAGGGCTGAGGATTTAGCTCAGTGGTTCTATCGCCTGTCTTGCAAGTGCAAGGGCCCGGGTTCGATCCCCGGTCACCACGTACAATAATGGGCATGGAGACTCACGCCCAGTAGCAACCAGTACCACATACCACAGTGCCGGGCATGGTGGCTCACGCCTATAATCCCAGCACTCGGGAGGCAGAGGCAGGAGGATTGCTGTGATGTGTGTTTGAGACTGCGCTCAGGGCCAGCCTGAACCACAAAGCGAGACACTGTCTCAAAAAACCTAAAAAAAAGAAATTTTTTTAAAGGGCTGGGATGTAGCTCAGTGTGAAGGCCCTGGGTTTAACTCAGAGTACTACGAAGAAGAGGAGGAAAGAATCTCATGACTTCTAAGCAAGGAAGCTGAGACCGTGGCGGGCTGAGGCTCTAACTCGCGACCCTAGTGTCCTAACCCTCTCCCCCGTTGCCCATCGCGGGCCAGGAGCATCAGGCGAAGGCTCCTCGCGCTGCCTGGAGCCTGGAGCGCGTGCACCGCGCGGCAAACGCGGCCTCTGCGAGTCCTCGACGTCACAGCGCATGCGCGACCCCGCAGCTCTGGCTGGGACTCCGGAGCGCGGCGGTTGGGACGCGTTGGTCTAAGACACAGTCTCAGAGAGATGCCACCCACGGGCCAGGAGGTATGGTGTCCTTGCAGAGTGGGTGAGCAGGCGCAGACAGCGCAGCAGTGAAGCTGTCCCCTCTGCCCTGCCCTCCCTGCAGGGTGTCCGCCCTCCGCTCTCATTCTGCGTCCCTCCATGTCCCTCCCAGCACCCACTCCGTGTCCAGGGTCCCTGCCCCAGCTGTCACCTATCAGGGTGCCACAGCCTCTCAGGCAGGGAGTGAGCACCCCTGGCACAGGGGCAGGGAGGCGCCTGATAAACAGCTGGAGCCATTTACAGCCTCTTGTCACCTCCAAAAGAAAGGCAGCTACAGACCCACTGACATGGACAGGGAGTCCAGCACATGCACATCTGGACCACCGCAGTCCCCCCCACAAGCTGCCCTTGCACCCGGCACCGGTCCCACAGGACCCACCCACCCGACCCACCGCTGCCATGCATTATGGGAAGTGGGCACTGCTCACGTGTCGGTCCCAGGGTCCCAAGCACCCCAGGGGCTTCCAACAGACAGCAAGCATGAGTCTCAGACCCAGCACAGAATGTAAGAAAAAAAGCCAGGGATGGTGGCACACATCTGTAATCTTGGGAGGCTGGCACAGGAGGATCACCATGAGATGGAGATCTGCTTGGGCTACCTACTGAGTTTAAGGCCAGTCTGGACTATTCAGTGAGACTTCGTCTCACACAAACCGAAGCAAAGAACTAGGAAATATCTGTAGAAATCGTGCAGTGACAAAACTCTATGTGGATTACTACACAGGTATTAAAAATTCTGTATACTGGGGCCGGGGATATAGCTCAGTGGTTCTGGCGCCTGTCTTGCAAGTGCAAGGACCCAGGTTCGATCCCCGGTTAACCACATACAATACTGGGTGTGGAGACTCATGCCCAGCAGCAACCAGTACCACATAGCACAGTGCCGGGCGTGGTGGCTCAGGCCTGTCATCCCAGCACTCGGGAGGCAGAGGCAGGAGAATTGCTGTGATGTGAGTTTGAGGCTGAGCTCAAACACAAAGCGAGACCCTGTCTCAAAAAAAAAGAAAATAGTTATTATAGTATTGTGTGGAGAGAATGCAAGCCTTAGAATGTCTTTCCAGATAACAGCATTTTATATTTCCACGATAAATCGTTCACGGAGGCCACTTTCTTCTCACTCGAGACATCTAAAACTAATACCACTTTCCTTCCTTTGGTTTTACATGCTGCCAAGTACGAGAAGGCGTCCTCTCCGACTTCCCCCTTCTCTTATTAGCACTATGACATGTAAGAGTCTGTGAACCATCCTGACTAATCCCGCCACATTTCAGTCATGCTCTCAAACGTGCAAATGAGATATTCTTGTGTTTTTAGGCAAATCATGACACATTTCCACACAAACTGCAGTCTGTCATGGGTGAAACACCAAGAGTACAGACCCGTCTTGGGAAACAGCAGATACGTAGGTCAATTTACATAATATTAAAAAATCACATTTACAAAAGATGCAATGTTGAGTACGAGAAATAATTCTAATTTAGAGGGAAAAAGAACCAAGCATCATGGCGCACACCCGTGATCCCAGAACTCGGAGGCTGAGGCAGAAGAGTCACTGTGAGATAAAGGCCAGGCTGGAGTACAGAGCAACACTGTCTCAAAACACACAAAAACCAAAAGAACTAAAACACATGTAAAGCAAAAAGGAAATTACAGAAGGGAATCAGCGCTATCCGCTGGTGTTAAGAAGGAACTTTAAACATATTTTCCCCTTTTCCTTACAGTCCAAATTTCCTACATGAGTGTTACCTGGGTTTTTTTTGTGCTGGGGATGGAACACAGGACCTAGAGTTTGGAAGGCCAGCGCTCTACCACTGAGCTACATCTCTGCCTCTGGGTTTGCTGATTCCTTTAAAAAGGGAGCATGCCGGGTGAGGTGGCTCACGCCTGTAATCCCAGCACTCAGGAGGCAGAGGCAGGAGGAGAGCTTTGAGTCTGAGGCTGGCCTGGGTTATATAGTGAGTTCAGGGCCACTCTGAACTACAAAGTGACACCCTGTCTCAACAAAAACAAAAACCCACAAAAAACCAATGAGCATGCCAGGCATGGTGGTGCATGTCTGTAAACCCAGCCCTCAGGAGGCTGAGGCAGGAGGATTACTGCTACAAGTTTGAAGCCAGCCTGAGCTGTGAAGGAGACCCTGTCTCAAGAACAAAAACAAAGAAAAAAAAAATGGGCATGTTCCACAGGCCTATATGCCAGTCCCTGGGAGAGTGAGGCAGGAGAATTATAAGTTCAGGCCCTGCCTAGGTAATTTAAGGAGACCTGGGCCTGCCACCCCTCCAGACCCTATATGCTCAGCCCAAAGACCACCCAGCCTCAGAAGGGCCACAGCATGACACCTCACATCCTCCCAGTCTCTCCCTCATGGCTACCTTGACTTTTTTTAAAGTTTGTTTTCTTAACTGGGGATTGCAGCAGGGCCTTCTCATTTACAGCCCCAGTCCTTTTAAAAATGTTTAGACAACGGGCTGGGAATATAGCTCAGTGGTTCCGGTGCCTGTCTTGCAAGCCAAGGGCCCGGGTTTGATCCCTGGTAACCACATACAATACTGGGCGTGCAGACTCATGCCCAGCAGCAACCAGTACCACATACCACAGTGCCGGGCGTGGGGGCTCACGCCTGTAATCCCAGCACTCGGGAGGCAGAGGCAGGAGGATTGCTGTGATGTGAGTTTGAGGCTGAGCTCAGGGCCAGCCTGAACTACAAAGCAAGACCCTGTCTCAAAAAAAAAAAAAAAATGTTTAGACAAGGTCTCATTAAGTGGCTCAGTTACCTAGAGTGGGCTGGAATTTGTGATCCTCCTGCCTCAGCCTCCCAGAGTGGTAGGCTCACATTTAAGTGCCATCACACCCGGCTGCCCATGGTCGTCTTCTTGGGAAGCAGTCCCAGGGATTCCAGTCCAACCAGCCTGAATGCAAAGGCCTCAGCTGCCTTCCCCTCCTTCTCTCGTCTTCTCTATGTGTATCTCGTAGGCACCATCCACAAAGAGGCAGTGGGTGAAGAAATCAGTGAAGAAATAAAATTTTTTGAGACAGGGTCTTACTTTGTAGTTCAGACTGGCCCCGAACTCACTATGTGGCCCAGGCCAGCCTCAAACTCACAGCAATCCTCCTGCTACTGCCTCCCAAGTGCTGGGATTACAGGCCTGAGCCCCCACACTTGGCATGTGGTATGTGGTACCAGGGATAGAACTCAGGACCTCGAGCTTGCCAGGCAGACGCCGGAACCACTAAGTTAAATCCCTGACCCAAGTGAAGAAATAACAGACTCCTCATCTGCCAAGGAAACTTCTCAGTGCAGAGGAAAAGGGTACAGAGGAGGAGTCGTAAGGTTAAGTGGAAAATAAAACAAGCAATTGTATCACCACTTCCTCCAGGAGCCACTGTTCTAACGATGTGAACAGCATTGGGCTCTGGCCCCCACCTGTGCACAAGCATATACCACCAACTATTTATTTACTTCCTCTGTGAGGGGTAAATAAAGACCGGGTCAAAACAGGCTCCCCCAAAGCACCGGGGTCTCCCCCAGGTGTTGGTGCAGTGCGAGGCCCAGGGAGGTCACAGGTGGCCGCCCACTCGTGTCACCCCTCCCCTTCACACACGTGTGGCTCACGAGAGGCTCTGCTGCAGGGTGGGGTGGGGCTAGCTCTCTTCCCCACCCCCATGGGGCCTCAGGCATTTGGGGGGTGCTGGCCCCTGCTAGGCTGGGCACACAACAGGACACAGAGCATCAGCACCAGGTGGGTGGACAGGTGGCCCTTGGGAGCCTGAGCGTGCCAAACCCAGGTCAGTGTGGTACTGATGAGGCTGGTCATGGTGGCCCACGCCTGTGATCCCAGGACACTGGCAGCTGAGACAGGAAGATCTCTATGAGTTCGAGGCCAGCCTTGGCTACATATCCAGTTGGAGTTGGAGCCCAGTCAGGAACACACAGTGAGACCCTGGACTCTGCCTCCACGCTCTCCCCTCCCACCTCGCTCCCTCACAATACACCCAGAGCTGGATTTTCCTTGAGGTGAGGTTTGTGGCCTCGCACAGGCCTAGGGGAGGTGACCTGTCTCCTCCTCAACCTGCACTGTCCCTCTGGTGTCTGCTACCCACAGCTCTGGGCCCAGCTGTGCCTCTTGGTCTCTGTACAGGGAAGCGGCCGTCTTCGCTGTCTGAGGGACTGGCCATTATCTTGCACATCAAAAACTTGGACAACACTCCAGCCCTGTGCTGTCACTTTGAGACAGGAAATGAGAAGGTAAGATGGCGCATAGCAGGTGTTCATTAAACCCCGGCTGTAGGCGAGGGAAGCCTGGGATCTGGAGGTGCGTCTGGGAAGCGGCCAGCGGGCCACCCCGCCCCGTGAGGGTCTGGGAAGAGGCAGAAAGGAGACTGCAGACATCAGCGGAGGGGCAGAGAGAGGTGGTACAGGGCAGATGTGGCATCGGTCAGCTACCTCAGCCACGCCATCCCTTTGCCCACATTCTGCCTGCGTTGTCCCCTGCACCATGGCAACCATGGCTGCTCGTAGTCAGCCGCTGTCCACCCTCCTCCTGCTTCCTGCCCCACATGGCAGAAGGGGACCAGGAAGCTGCTGCCCAGCCTGGCATCTCCTCCTGCCAGTGGCTGGCGCTGCCTGGGAGGTGAAACAGCCGTCCATCCGCTGCAGCTGTGAAGGAAGGGGCATCAGTGCCCAGCACAGTGTGCCCACTGGTCACCCTCAGGCAGGACACTGGGCCATCTGCAAAGCCCTGGACCTGGTGATGTAGCTCACAGGTGCTGCCGCCTGCATGGCATGTGTAGGGTCCCGAGTTTGATTCCTGGTTCCACAGAATACAAACAAACCAAAAGCCCACCGAACTCCAGGCCCGGTCACCACCTCCCATCCGCAGGGCCGTCCAGATGGGGCCGTGGCTGTGGGTGCACGTGAAGTGTCCCGCAAAGCTGCCGGTGGACTGCACGGAGGCCGCCCCGCCGCCGGCCAGGGACGCGAGACAGCAGTGTGCTTGGGGGGTTGAAGAAGTCACTGAAGTACATGGACATAGAGCCCCGCAGGGTGACCAGGGAGAGACCTTGCCTCCTCTCTGGGGATGGGGACCCTGGTGCCAGCCTGTGAAGCCCCACAAGGCTCACTGCACAGAGAACGCTGGCCCAGGGCACCAGCGCGGGGGTGGCGGCCTCAGGCAAATGCCCACTCTGTATGGGTAGACTGGAAGCCAGGCGAGGCTGGTGACGATTGCTGGGGATGTCTGGGACCCTCATGCAAACCCCCGGGAGGCAGGAGCCCAAAGGGAGACCTCAGACGACACACTTAGCACATCTTGACCCATGCTGTGCGTCCTGGAGTTAGGGCCACCCACAGTGGCCAGCCTGGCCCGGCACCACGCCAACCCTGGCGCCCGGCCCCACAGCCTCCTCTTGG
This sequence comes from Petromus typicus, assembly GCA_004026965.1. NCBI lineage: Eukaryota > Metazoa > Chordata > Mammalia > Rodentia > Petromuridae > Petromus > Petromus typicus. The sequence goes on from PVIR01045317.1 coordinate 9,828, forward strand.
ATGGCCCCTCTGCAGCCACCTGCCCTGAGTCCTCATTCGCCAGACAGCTGGGGGTGTTGGAGGCTGGAGCTGGCCGGGGACGAGGCCCAGGGGCTGCCCAAGCCTGGGTGTGTGCTGCTGGGGCCCTTCGAGGGGATGGGCGGATCCGGAGGGGAATGTGGCCTCATCCCCACACAGCTGTTTCTGCGGATCTCCCCAGCAGCTGCTGCACGCTCCTTATCTTGGGGCTCAATCCGGACTCCACCCCTTTGCTGTTGCTGAGCTGGGGAGGCAGACAGGGCCGGCTTCCTGCTCAAGGGCCTAGTCTCCCGGACTGCAGCTCGGAGGGACCTGGGGCTTCAACGGGAAAGGCCATAGGGCACATGCCCGTCATCCCAGCAGCAGGGAGGCTAAGGCAGGAGGACTGCCATGAGATTAAGGCCAGCTACACAGAGAGACCCTGTCTCTCACATGCAAATGAGACTCTGCCACTTGAGACCAACTCTTCGGCCCTCTGTGGTGACTGGGGTTTCAAAGTGAGTCTCTGCCCCTCATGTGGCTCCCCTGCCCACTGTGGAGACACCCTAAGTTGCTGACCTGGGCTTGTGTGCATACATCATAGCGCCACAGTCCCATAGGACTCCAAGGGGTGCAGTGACCACCTCATCCCCAGTGCTCTGGCCTGGGCTCTGCTGTCCCCACGGAGACCAACTGACACCACCGAAGTGGGAGGGCTTGTTTTCAAAAGACTCAAAAGACAACGCAAGATGCGCTTGGTTTTCCATGTTATTAGCACGCTGGAACACTCCTAAGGAGGGGAACCACCCTTACCTGACTAACCCCCAAACAATCACTGCTAACAGTCAGAAATTTCCTTCCAATTTCC
>PVIR01045318.1:0-10794 GCA_004026965.1 Petromus typicus
TGGGCCCGGGAATACAGATGCATCACCGACTGGAAAATGCATTCTTATGAGCCTTTGTGAAAGACTTGACTAGCTTTGCTTGGTCCAGCCAGCTTTGGTCCCTTGTTCCTTGTTCCGTGTTGACCGAGCAAGCTCCTTCGGTGTTTACCCACCCTGACTTCCTTATAGACAGTAGGCATTTGGTGAGCGCTGCTTTTCTCACTGTGTCCACCATCCTTGGGTGCCCTTTGTTTGCTAAGGAAGGGTTAAGGTGGGGCAGAATCTTAAGGCCCAAAGGTGCACAGAAGCACATGGAGTTTAGCTGAGAGAAGCAGCGGGTCCTTCGTGTAAATGACAGTTCTGTTGAGGAACAGAGTGAAGCCAAGGTCAAAATGGTGGCCTGAGGAGTGTCCTTCATGCCTAGGGGGCGTCCTAGCGCAGTGGTGGTGAACCTGTAGCACATGTGCGGCAGCAGGCTGTTTGCGTCATTGGAAGCTCTAAAAGGTTTGCTGTCACTGTTGCCCTTCTCTCTGCAGGGACTTTTTCCCCTCCTCCCTCCCTGGCCACCCAGCAGCGGGTGGCACAGTGGCCTAGGGCACTAACTATGGCCCCCTTTCCTGCAGGGCCCAGGCACAGGGAGTGAAGCACCCTGCTCTATTCCTTTGCTTCCGGAAGCTTCTCAGGGGACAGCACCAAAAGGGAGCCCTTTGCCACTCCCTCCCTTTGCCACTTGTTAACTGACTGCCCTGGATGAGTGTTCACAGTGTCCCGAGCCGGGCAGGTCTGGCAGGTGCCAGGATCAGACAGGTTGATTGGCCAGGACTCTGCGGATTTGTGGCTCATTGGCATCTCCCCAGACCAGTCTGCAGGTTTCTGCTGAGTGCTAGAGGAGGGTCTCATGTGGCTGCTGTGCTGGGAGATGAGGGGAAGGTGGAGTCTGCCGGCATTGCAGTGCCCAGATGGGCTTGACAGCAGGGAGGGCCGCTGCTGTCACAGCCCGAGGTGCTGGCCCTGGAGGAAAGGCTGAGATCTAGATGACTAAAGTGGGCAGCCTTTGTTTTTCCTGCTTTTTTTTTTTAATTGAGTTTATGGGTACATTTTAAGTAGACATTATTTTCACATTCATCATCGAGAATTTGTACCTGTACATGATATATCCTTTTTTTTTTTTTTGAGACAGGGTCTCGCTTTTTTTGTAGTTCAGGCTGGCCCCAAGCTCAGCCTTGAACTCACAGCAGTCCTCCTGAACTCACAGCAGTCCTCCTGTCTCTGCCTCCCAAGTGCTGCGATTACAGGTGTGAGTCACCACGGCAGGCACTGTGGTTGGTATGTGGTGCTGGTTGCTGGTGGGGTGAGTCTCCACGCCCAGCATTGTTGTATGTGGTTACCAGTGATCGAACCCAGGCCCTTGCACTTGCCAGGCAGGCGCCTGCACCACTGAATTAAATCTCCAGTCCTATGTGACATATCTTAGTTCTTGTTTGTTTCCTGCCCTCCCTCCAGCCCCACCCACCCCCATATACATAGGCTTTGTTTCCATTTTTTCCTTTTTACCTTCAAATTTTTTCTTTCTCTTCTTTGCTTTCCCGTGCCTCCCCCGCACTCTGAACATTTTCTTCCTATTTCACAATACCTATTAGACATTTTGGACCTTATTTACACTTTCAGTTTCTCACACCTGAGAAATGAAACGCTGTTTCCTTTGGAGGGTGAGGAACCACAAGTGGCAGTTTTCAAAATTGCCACAAGGTGGCAGTGGTTTCCCCCAGGAAGGCTGTGAAACCACATGCTTCCCCTCCCAGCAGGGATTTGCCCTTTATTATCATTTGAAAATTACAGAATTCAAGAAGATTTCACAGTCTCTGTAGGTGAACTTTGGCCAAGTGCATTTGCCCCCTTTTTTACCTCTGCTTGCTCTGTCCCTCTCCTGAGCAGGCTTCCATTTGCATATGTCTGTCTCCCCATTTGAACATTATCTGGGGGAAAAAAAAAACACAATATAGGCATTTTCCTGTGTACCTAGAAAACCCTCACTTCATCTGCCTGATAGGGAAGGTGGACCTTTGTTCAATCAGTGTGTTAAAAATAGTGTATTTTTCAGTCTTTGGTTAACAATGTGACACAGATACAGAAGGAGAGATTAAGAAAGAAAAAGGTGGGGCCGGGGAGTTAGCTCAGTGGTTCCGGCGCCTGTCTCGCAAGTGCAAGGACCTGGGTTCTGGGTTCGATTCCCTGGTAACCACATAACAATACTGGGTGTGGAGACCCACACCCAGCAGCAACCAGTACCACATACCACAGTGCCGGGCGTGGTGGCTCACGCCTGTAATCCCAGCACTCGGGAGGCAGAGGCAGGAGGATTGTGATGTGAGTTTGAGGCTGAGCTCAGGGCCAGCCTGAACTACAAAATGAGACTCTGTCTCAAAAAACCTAAAAAAAAGAAAGAAAAAGGTGGACCGGATAGAATCCCCAGGAGACTGGTGTGCACAGAATAAGGTGTTAGAAGCACTGGCCCGGCGCATCAGAACCTAACTCATTTATGAACTCCAGGCAGTATTTTATGATGGAACGTAGATATTTGAAACCATTCTGAGATTGGATCTAACAACTTCAATAAAAAGACTCCAGTGTGGAGGAGGTAGGTGTGTTTATAACTTTGTGATGGTGCTGACACACGTGTGATGTGTCCACACTCACCACAGTGTGGACATTATGTGCAGCCTTTGGCATAACAATTATACCTCAATCAAGCCGGACAGAGGTCTTTATTAAAAAGTAGTTGTTTTGAGTTCTTGTTCTTTAAAAGCCCCCTGCGATTTTACTGTTGTAACGGAGATGCTGATCCCTAGCAAATGCTTGCTGACCTTTCCCCATGTCCTGGCACTTCCTGATGAATCCCAGATTAGGGTCTCAAGGGCCCTTGGCGGGCAGCCTTGCGCTTTGCTTTTGTGTCAGAAGCAGGCGACTGAGGCTTGCTCTTCTGTCTGTGGGCCCTGCCAGCCGTGGGTCACTATGTCAGCACCGGCTCTCAGAGGCGCCATTTGCCTCTTTGGCAAGGATGGAAGCAACCTCTTCTACTGGTCCTGAGTGACAGGTCAAGACTTTGAGGGCTGTTCACCTTCTTGCTGCCTGCTTTTCTGTCTCTAGATTAAGTTACGATGCTTTCTTGTTTGTTCACTGGTCCTGGGGAGGAGGAGTCAGTCCGGCGAGGTGATTCCTCTCCAATTGTTGGACCAGCTCAGTCCAGCACTCTGTGTGTGAGACCAATGGTAGACGGCTAGGAATGAATGGTGTAATTTGAAATGAAATGTCTGAGAATTCATCGTCCCCACTTGCAAGGTGTTCAGTCTGCCTCGCTGGGTAAGAGGAAGGCCTTTCCATTCACGTCACCTCTCCACTGAGGCCTCACCACAAAGACAGTGCTTGTCAGCAGCAGTTAACAGGAACTCCACTCCCTCTTTGATATTGTAGATGGCGGTTGAGTTTCTGCACGAACTGAATGTTCCATTTTTCAAAGTTGGATCTGGGGACACCAACAATTTCCCTTATCTGGAAAAGACAGCCAAGAAAGGTAAGTGTCTCTTCTTTGGCATCAAACCTGAGAAAAGTCCAGATCTTCATATTTTATGCTATTGCTGTTAATGGTAGCCCACTTTAAAGTAGATGTTTTTTATTTTATAACTTTTTCTTTTGTACCCGGGAGTGAACTTGGGACCTTGCACTTGCAAGGCAGGTGTCCGGATCACTGAGCTAAGACTGCAGCTCACTGTGTAGTCCAGGCTGGCCTTGAACTCACAGCAGTCCTCCTACCTCAGTCTCCCTAGTGCTGGGATTACAGGCTTGCACCACCATGCCCAGCTGAGGTAGATTTTATGAAGACAAACTTCAGTAACCTCTTTTCTGTCACCCTACACTCCCACTTTTTAATGTACTAACTTCTAAGAAGTTAAATGTATGATAGTTTTATAAGAAACTCTTCAAATTAAAAAATCTAAAGCTAGTTTCAGCCTCTGTAAACAGGCTGAAAGTAGAATGGTGGTCCTCAGAGGCTGGGGAGAGTGAAGGAGGGAGAGAGATTGGTTAACAAGTACCAAGTTATAGTTCGAGAAGTTAGAGACAGTATCCCTCTGTACAGTAGGATGATTACACCCAATCATACTGTTATTTATTCCAGAAAAGCTAGAAGAAAGGATTTTGAATGTTTTCACTGCAAAGAAATGATGTCCGAGGTAACAGAATGCTTACCCTGATTTGAACATTGTATAGTGTTTACGTATATTGAAACATGGCAGGTACCCATAAATAGGTACGGTTTTATGCAGCAGTGGAAAAATAAAGTTCTTTTTAATTTATAAGAAATTAAGGTGGCACATACCTATAATCCCAGCCCTGTGCAAGCCTGAGGCCGAAGAATTGCAAATTCAAGGCCAGCATAGGCAACCTAGTGATTTAATGAGAGCTTTTCTCCAAATAAAAAATTTTAAAAAGTGCTCAGTATGAAGGTGCTGGGTTTAGTCTCCTCTACTGGGGGAAAAAAGAAAAGAAAAGAAAAAGCTTCTCAGAGGAAACTTTGATTTGAGAACTGCTCTGTGGGTGAACTCTACCTGTTGGCTGTGGGCCGCCATTTGTAAATTGTTTACGTGCCATGAGCTGCCTCATGGGCTTCCTGACAACCCCAGACTGGGAGCCGGTCCTCTTACTACAATCCTGTATCATTGTTTCAGAGGTGAGAGGGGTGTGCGCCGGCCAGGCACAGCTGGAAGCAGCAGCCCTGAGCCTCAGCTCAGTTATGTTCTTACAGCGGGCTCAGGGCCCACCCTGCCTTACTCTTGCAAACAGCTTTTCTGCACAGTGGCAGGCAGGTCTTGAGGGGTTTGTAGGTGCAGATGAATGATGAGACCAACAGCCCGGGTGTGTTTGAGGGAGAGGCTGCGACCCCCAAATTAAAGACAGTGCTGGGTCCCTCAGGTCGCCCAATGGTGATCTCCAGTGGGATGCAGTCAATGGACACCATGAAGCAAGTCTACCAGATCGTGAAGGCCCTGAACCCCAACTTCTGCTTCCTACAGTGCACCAGTGCATACCCGCTCCAGCCTGAGGATGTCAACCTGCGGGTCATCTCGGTGAGCTTGAGGAAGGGCGTCGTCCCATCAGGCCACAACACATGGCTTTTCTGTTCTGTTTATTGTGGGGAAGATAATGACATTTTTTGGTGCTGAGCATGGACATGGGTCCCCGCATGTATGAGGCCAGGGCTCCCCTGCTGAGGGGCAGCCCCCACCCCCGCCGTAGCCTGTTGCATCACAGCAGTTCTAGCCAGCCATGATGTAGTTTGTAACTTAAGACCCTTTGACAGTCTTGCTGTTAAAATCTGTTTAGAACAAGGGTTTGAGGAAGCACATCCACTCTTAAGAAGGTAACGATAAAGTAAATTTTCTTTTTCTTTTTTTTTTTTGGAGACAGGGTCTTGCTTTGTGGTTCAGGCTGGCCCTGAGCTCAGCCTCCAACTCACATCACAGCAATCCTCCTGCCTCTGCCTCCCGAGTGCTGGGATTACAGGTGTGAGCCACCACGCCCAGCACTGTGGTATGTGGGGCTGATTGCTGCTGGGCATGAGTCTCCATGCCCAGTATTGTGTGTGGTTACCGGAGAATCGAACCCAGGCCCTTGTGCTTGCAAGACAGGCACCAGGAACCACTGAGCTATATCCTTGGCCCTGTTTTTTTTTTTTTTAATCCATTTGTATGTCATTGGGCAGTTGGGTTGGTTTTACCTTTTAGCTATTTGAAAAATGTTGCTGCTGTGAACCTAGGTGTACAGATATCTTTTTTTTTTTTAAATATATATATTGAGTTTTAAGAGGCCTCAAAACTCTGGTGTTTTCTGCTTTTCTGTTAGCAGTCCTGGTTATTTGTTAATTCAGAACACTCCTAACACTCAAACTGTTTACACTGCAGCCCTGAGGAGCTGTCTTACTCCCAGAATTTTGCCTGCCCTAACTCAGCCATCTTACAGAGGTGGAGCCCCATCCTAGGAGGGAAGCTTGAGCCAGCAGCATCTTTCAGCAACGCTGGGCCTACAGCCCGGGCTGTGGCTGTCTCCTGTAGGTCATAGGTCTGCTGTCGTCACAGTCTACCCTGATCAGTTCCTCATGCAAGCAACCAAACATTAAGTTAACTGGAAATGTGTGTGTGTGCAATTATAAAAACACAGTAAAATTAGTGGAATTAGGGCTGGGGATTTAGCTCAGTGGTTCTGGTGCCTGTCTTGCAAGCGCAAGGGCCTGGGTTCTATCCCCGGTAACCACATACCATACTGGGCGTGGAGACTCATGCCCAGCAGCAACCAGTACCACATACCACAGTGCTGGGTGTGGTGGCTCACGCCTGTAATCCCAGCACTCGGGAGGCAGAGGCAGGAGGATTGCTGTGATGTGAGTTGGAGGCTGAGCTCAGGGCCAGCCTGAACCACAAAATGAGACTCTGTCTCAAAAAACCTTAAAAAAAAATTAGTGGAATTATAAATATAGTTATATAGAATCACATATTTATGAGCTTGATATTATCTTTGAACAGTTTTCTTTTCATATTGTCCCTTCAGTGCAGACATTCCTTGTTTAATAACTAGACTCTGCTCCTGTGACTCAGTCATTGCTAAATGAGGAATTGTAAATAGTCCATACAGTCATTATGCCTATCAAAGAAATGCTCAAAAGGGCTGGGGATTTAGCTCAGTGGTGCTGTGCCTGCCTTATAAGCACAAGGTCCTAAGTTCAATACCCAGTAGCATTTAAAAGGAAAGAAAAGAAAGAGGACCAGGGATTTAGCTCAGTGGTTCCAGCGACTGTCTGGCAAATGCAAGATCCTGGTACCACATATCACAGTACTGGGCATGGTACCTCATGCTTGTAATCCCAGCACTTAGGAGGCAGAGGCAAGAAGATTGCCACAAGTTTGAGGCTAGCCTGGGCTGCATAGTGAACTCAGGGCCAGCCTGAACTACAAAGCGAGACCCTCTCTCAAAAAATTTAAAAAAAAAAAGGAAAGAAATAATCAAAGGAAACTCTAACTTGATGACTTTTCTTTTATTTGCATTATTCTTATGTGCAGTATTGTAATGTATAACAGGATATAAAACTACAGTACTGCACTGTTTGGTATAGTCAGCAAAAATTACAGTACTATATAAACAAGGTATTACTGTACAGAAAAAGACATTGAGGCCCTATAAACAAGATGTACAGAACTGGACCAAAAAAAAAAAAAAAAAAAGATGGGATGGGCTTGGAGGTACATTCATAATCCCAGCACTCAGGAGACTGAAGCAGGAGAATCACCCCAAGTTCGAAGCCAGCCTGGGCTACATACTGAGTTCAAGGTCAGCGTGAACTTACATAGTAAGTCCTATTTCAGAAAAACAAAAGTAGTTCAGGGATTTAGCTCAGTGGCACCACATGTGACAAGCAAGCGCAGGGTCCTGAGTTTGATCCCTGGGGATAAGAGGGACAGGGATTTAGCTCAGTGGCCTGAGCCTGCCTGGCAGGCATGAGGTCCTGAGTTCAATCCCCCCACCATGTACAGAACAATCGGTTGTCACTTGGAACACTGGTTAAGCAGGTAGGTCGCTAAATAAGAAATATCTATATTGTATTTGACATTCTGTTCTTATTTTTTCCCATGGTAATATAAGCTTTTCTACATGTTGCTATGTAGTCTTTATATTTAACTTAAAATTTACTCTTTTTCCCAGAGTCAACGCTGCCATCTCTTTACATAAATTTTCTATCTTTCCATTTCTAATTGTTTTTCCTTCCTTCTAGCTATGCCCTTAGCATGACTAAGGAAATGATATTTTAAACACTTAAGATCTTTTCTTTTCCTTTTTTTTTAGGTTTTGGTTTTGTTTTGTTTTGAGACAGGGTCTCGCTTTGTGGTTCAGGCTGGCCCTGAGCTCAATCTCCAACTCACATCACAGCAATCCTCCTGCCTCTGCCTCCCGAGTGCTGGGATTACAGGCGTGAGCCACCACGCCCGGCACTGTGGTATGTGGTACTGGTTGCTGCTGGTCGTGAGTCTCCATGCCCAGTATGGTATGTGGTTACTGGGGAATCGAACCCAGGCCCTTGCGCTTGCAAGACAGGCGCCGGAACCACTGAGATAAATCCCCGGCCCTTAAGATCTTTTCTTAACCCTAAAATGTATTGCATAGAAAGTGAACTACCACGTAAGCCCCTGCTATAGTAGATGTGACTCCAGATGTTCCTGGGTTTTCCCCCAGTATGTGGTGCTCAGATAGGGTGCTATTACTCCCTTGCAGACCCGTTGGGCCTACCATCCAGCCAACCACTGTGTGAACTCTGACACTCAACACCCTGCACTCCATTGCATACCTGCTCCCTGGGCCTTTGCATATGGCCGTCCTGACCTTTCATTAAATCCCACTCGAGTCTAACCATTGCATGTGAGCTGTCTGGTCACCCTCACTGACAAGCTCACCCATTTGGGGATGTCTTTGGCTGCATTCAGTGAATTATAGATAACTGCTTAATTAATTATTCAGCATTTCTACCCATGGATTGTCTGGAGATTGGGCTGTATGTATAATTCATGATGATATTTGTGCATGTAGCACTCTTGCTTTTAGCAGCACAGGCTAACTGAATGTGACAGGTGCTTCTGAGCATAGGCACTTGGCTTTAGTTATGTTCTTATTCTTAGTGGTTTGTGTAGGGCCAGGTATTCATAGAATGCATTCTCTTTTTTGAGACAGGGTCCTGGTCTTGAACTCACTGTGTAGACCAGGCAAGCCTAGAACTCACAGCAATTCTCTTGCCTTTGCCTCCTGAGTTCTGGGCTTACAGGCATGAACCACCATGTTCAGCACTGTGCTATGTGGTACTGATATCTGGTAGGCGTGAGTCACCACGCCCAGCATTGTTGTATGTGATTACTGGGGATCATATTTAGGACCTTGAGTTTGCAAGGCAGGCTCAGGAACCACTGAGCTAAATCCCTGGCCCTACAAAATACATTCTTTCTTTCTTTCTTTTTTTTTTTTGAGACAGGGTCTCGCTTTGTAGTTCAGGTTGGCCCTGAGCTCAGCCTCGAACTCTCATCACAGCAATCCTCCTGCCTCTGCCTCCCAAGTACTGGGATTACCGGCACGAGCCACCATGCCCGGCACTGTGGTATATGGTACTGATTGCTGCTGGGGTGAGTCTCCACTCCCAGTATTGTTATGTGGTCACCAGGGATCGAACTCAGGCCCTTGTGCTTGCAAGACAGGCACCAGAACCACTGAGCTAACTCCCTGGCCCTGCATTCTTAATGATGACAGTAAGCAGTGTTTTGGTTCACAGAACCCTAGACAAGTGATACTGTTTTTCCAGAAAAGAGGCTCAGAGCCCCGACATGTCATCTGTGGTTGTGCAGCTAGTGAGTGGCTCACTCCAGACCTGCCTGACTCCAGAGGGTATTTGTAAAGCACCACATGAGTAATACTGTTCTCCTCTTTCTATATTAAAGGAATACCAGAAGCTCTTTCCTGACATTCCCATAGGGTACTCGGGGCACGAAACAGGCATTGCGATATCTGTGGCTGCAGTGGCTTTGGGGGCCAAGGTGTTGGAGCGTCACATAACTCTGGACAAGACCTGGAAGGGCAGTGACCACTCAGCCTCGCTGGAGCCTGGAGAACTGGCTGAGCTGGTGCGGTCCGTGCGGCTCGTGGAGAGGGCTCTGGGCTCTCCGACCAAGCAGATGCTGCCCTGCGAGATGGCCTGTAATGAGAAGGTAGGGTCAGCACTGGCGCCTGAGTGACCTGGGTCCATGTCAGCCTTAGGAAAAATGTGTTAGCAAAGTGGAACCCTGGTCATTTCTCCAGCCATCTTGGGTCATGCTAGAGTTTCCCATTAGGTCTCTGCAGCCTGTGGTCTCAATGACTTTAGCCTCCAGGAGGGGCACAGGACTGAGGCCCTGGGACACTGGGAGGAGTCTGGCACTGGTAGTGTGGAGGCACTCTGTGAGTGGTGGCTGCCATACCAGGGACTGGTAGGCAGTGACACAGATATGCCTTGGGCCATGTTGGCCTTCACACATGTGAGATGGTGAGGCTGAGACCAGCTGCCTAGCACACTGACCTTCTACTCCAAAGTCACAGAACTGAGTAACCAGAATCCATCCAGTGTGCCTGAGTTGGGGCAAAGTTCAAATGCCAGGCTTGGGGACACTGTCATCATTTTTTTTAGTTTTTTGAGGCAGGGTCTTGCAGTTCAGGCTGGTCCTGAATTCATCCTTGAACTCAGCAATCCTCCTGCTTTTGCCTCCTGAGTGTTGGGATTACAGGCGTGAGCCACCACGCCCAGCACTGTGCTGTGTGGTACTACTGATTGCTCGGGGGTGTGAGTCACCATGCCTGCCATTGTTGTATGGTTACCAAGGATCAAACTAGGGACCTTTTGCTTGCAAGACAGGCACTAGAACCACTGAGCTAAAACCCCAGCTCAGAGCTGTCATCTTTTATTCTACTGGCGACCGCCTGCTGTTGTCTATCTCAAATGAAAGGTATATATACATAGGGACACGGATTTAGCTCAGTGATTCTGGCATCTGCCTTGCAAGCACAAGGTCCCAAGTTCAATCCCCAGTAACCACATACAACAATGCCAGGCCTGGTGGTTCATATCTGTAATCTCAGCACTCAGGAGGCAGAGGCAGAAGGATTATTGTGATTTTGAGACTAGCCTGGGCTACAAAATGAGTTCAGGACCAGCCTGAACTGCAAAGCAAAACTCTGTCTCAAAAAATTAAAAAAAAA
>PVIR01045319.1:0-10626 GCA_004026965.1 Petromus typicus
TTTTTTACATATTTGTAGTGAGTATCAGTGTTGGTTTTAATGTTGTAATTTGCGCTTCACTGGAGTGCAGTGGGAGGAATTTTGATAGGTGTTGGTTGGCAATTTTGACAGATGTTTCTCAAGTCTGTTTTTCATTGTTTGGAAGGGTGAAATTAACAGGAACTGGAGAAAATCCACTTGCTTGGAGGAAAGGCAGCTACTTTTATAGCTTATAGAGAAGCATGCTATGCAGAGTAAAAGCAAATAAGAGGTGAAATTAAGAAAACACAAAGTATTTAAAATGTAAGGAGTATCTCTTTTTGACTCTTTTTGTTAGTGTTATCTCTGTAATGAGATAATGCGTGTACTTTGAAATGTGGTACAGGAAGAGAAAAAGAGAAGTAGATAACTGACAATTCCAAGCTGGAGAACTTGGGCAAATGACTTATTGCTAGTTTTTAAAACTGTAAAATAAAAATAGTAATAAGTAGCTTGCAGAGGTTTATATTGGAAATAATATACTATGTAAAGCACTTGACACATGTCTGACATGCAATAGTGTATAGCTATGATTATTGTAGAACACAACTTTATTATTTACTCTTCAAGTTATATACTTATTAAGTTGTCATGTTTTCCTCACGTGTCACTAAATGTTGGAATGAATACCTTTGAAGAAACTTGAAAGGATCTAGAGCATTATGTTCCTAGAGATTGGCATAGATGAATGAGGGAGAAATGATAAAAGCTGACAGTAATGATAGTACTGGATCCTTTGCTAATTTTCCCCATCTCTCAGGTTCATATATCCCTTTGTAAGAGTCCGGTGAGCATGTATGTCTGTTTTATAGGGACTTCGAGCATTTCACTTGACTGTGAATGGAGCTTGTGTTTGGTAAACTGAGGGCTTGGCTGCCCGGGAGCTTGTGCAGCTGAGCTAGGATGAAAACTGTCACTATGGGTGGCTCTGGAGTCTGGAATGGTCATCACAGATGAGTCCTGAGCATGACGGCCTTTACTTTGGCTGTCTTTCTTGTGTGCCTTTCCTTTTTCTAGATCTAGACTATATACTTTGTTAGGTGTCCATGGCTAATGTTTTGTCCTGTCTCTTTCTTCTAGAACTCTGAAGGTGGACTCTATGTATGCATGAATACATTTTTGGCCTTTGGAAGGGAACACGTTGAAAGACATTTTCGAAAAACTGGACAGAGTGTCTACATGCACCTAAAAAGACACGTGAAAGAGGTGAGCTACACACTTGAAGAGCATGGATAGTTTCCCTGGAGGATTGTCTTAGTGTGCTTGAGCATGTGGAGGTTGTACTTTGTCCATACAGCTTCATCTCATTTTCTTTGATGTCGGGAAACAAAAAGAGTGTGTTGTGTAGGAAATCATATATTTTTCCAACCTTACCTGAGGTACTTTTCTTCTTCCTATGGACCCCTCATTGGAGTTGTTAAGAGGACATAGGTTGACCGATAGGAAAAAAGACAATTTAAGTTTAAAAACACGGAAAACTATGAACTCTACATCAAGCTAGGCGCAACTCATAGATCCAGAAATCAGCAGTGAAAAACGTTTAAGTGTTTTTGCTGTTTGTTTCTTTATTTTTAGTGAGAGAAACATCAATTTCCTGAAATTCAAGTCCCTTTGGAAGGGACTCGCTCTCAAAGTAACCACGACTGGGGAGTGTTGCTTTTCATTACCATGTGTGTCATTCTTTTTGGTTTACATTGTGTTCACGAACAATATGCAGTTTGTATGTTTTTAAGCGTATAGATACCCGCAGTTGCTTGGTTGCCTGTCATTCTGTGTACAGCTCCCCGACTCGTTGTTTTTGGAATCTCTGCATACTGAGATGCGTGTGAGTGTACTTAATTAACGCTGGTCGTCATTTGGTGCTCTAGCCTATGAATACCTTGTCATTGATTCTATTCTTCTTTTCATGAATGCTTAAAATGTGTCTATTTTTTTCTACTGCAAACCATACAGAAACTAACATTTCTATAAATTTCTCCTGGAGGTGGGCATGTGCAAAATTTCTTTAGGAAATATCTCTGGAAGTGGTATTGCTAGTTCATAGATTGTTTATCTTCACTTTTATTAGGTGAAGCCCAGTATCTTTCCATAGAGACTTCAGCTATTATACTAACGTTGGTGATTAGGAATTCCTATTTCCCTCAGCTTTTCCACCATACTCTTGACTTCTGGTTATATAGTGACATAGAAAAAAAATTAATATTTTTTTCTGTGGGGATTGAAGATCTTTTCATACATTTACTGTCCATTTTGGTTTTCTTTCTATAATCTTCCTATTTATATTTTTGGCTTCTTTGAGAATTAATCTTTTTTTTTATCTTTGATAATTCTTTTTCATTCTGGTTATCAGATATTTGTTTACTATGCAAAATTCTCGTATAGTCTGATAAGTCTTTTTACTTTTTCTATTAGAAATTTTTGTAGAAATGAAGTTTTAAATTCTATTATTGCTAGATTTAATAAATTTTTCACCTTTAAGTTACGCTATTTGTGTCTCATCTAAAAGATTGTTTCCCAAGTCAAAGTCCTAAAAATATTTTGTTGACTAGCTTTAAAAAAAGCAAATGTATGTGTTTTAACATTAAGATTTTGGGCTGGGAATTTAGCTTAGTGGTTCCAAAGCCTGCCTTACAAGTGTAAGGTCCCACGTTTGATCTCCAGTACCAAAACAAAAACATCTTAAGTTTTTAATCCATCTATATTTATTACTTTTTTTTTTTTGAGGTACCAGGAATCAAACTCAGGCCCTTGTGCTTCCAAAGTATGTGTGGTACTACTTGAGCCTAATACCCAGCCCTATTTCTGCATTTGTATGAAGAATAGGGAATTATTTTCTCCACATTGATAACTAACACCTTTCCCAATGACTTGTAACACCATCTTTTTCGTATTTGCCCTTGGTATTCACACTTGGGTTAGCTTGAGGCTCTCACTTGTGTTCTGTTGATCTTACTTGTTTCTCTCTAAGGAGAAAGCCTATGGCAAGTCTTCATATCGTTGGGGCAAGCCTTCACGTCTCATATGGTAGCGCATATACTCTCTGTATGCTCCTCCTTGTCTCCAGGACTTTCTTGAGTATTTTTTGACATTTTTTTCTAAAATGAATTTAGGAATCAGTTCATCTAGTTAAAAAAATATACTGTTGAGGTTTCCTTTCCGTCACATTGAATTTATAGATGTATTTATAGTCCACACCATCATTTTATTTTCCATGAGGGAATGGGTTTTCATCTGCTGCATTTACTCCTCTGTCCTTAAGCATCTAACAGTGTTTAGCTTATGGTAAGTGCATCACAGATATTTATTGAATGACCACTCTGTCTGGCATACTGCTTTATTTATCAAGTTTCCTTTTAGTTCAGCAATATTTTGAAATTTTCTATAAAGGAATTTATATTTAAGGTACCTTATCCTTTTTGTTATTCCTATTACTGCTATTGTTGTTCACATATTCAGTTATTTATTGCTGTTAGTTATGTATGTTATTAATTTTCAGATGTCCATTTCCTATGGTCCTAATAATTCATAGACTATTTTGAATCCTCTAGTCACTTTTGCTTTGAATTTTGTGTAATCTCTCCGTTTAGCTCACCTAATATGTATTCTGTTTAAGAGAAAGGCTGGAGGTCATATAAGCCACGGATGCAAAGATTAGTTTTAAAATAGTTTAATATTTGGTCTGATGTTATAAGATGTATGTTCACTAGTCCTTTTGGGTGTTGCATGGAAATTCTTAGGGAGTTCTTGATGGCATATATATCTTATTGTAAAGTGATAAGATTGTAAACAGCTGAAGAAAGAAAGACAAAAGATACTGAAACCTAGAGTCCTAATAACTGGCTTGGGGTCACAGAGTTGATAGCAACATTATGGTATGCTGATAAACTTGTATGGTCAGTGCTATCTCTAAAATTTTCAGTGAAATATTTTACTCTTTGACCAGTAAAAAATGGCCTCCAGTCATTTTTGCTCTTTCACTGTCTTATTCCTGTTACGAACTAGCGCTCTACCTGCTTAGGTCTTCCTGTTTACTTCGCTTCTAATGACCCCCGTTTCTAACCTTCTTTCATTAGCAATTCCTGTAGCCCCCTTTTCTCTTGTTTGCCCTTTAATTGCTCTTCATAACTCCAACCATGTGAACCGATGAGCGATCTCTCCATTTCCATGCACAGGTTGCTTGGAGACTCCATACCACTGGGACATCTGGGACGATGATAGTTAGTTTTGTATAACTATAATGAAATATTTGAGGAAGGCTAACTGAAGAGATTTATTGTCTCAAGTTTTGGAGGCTAAAATTGCAAAAAGCAGTACTTAGATTCTGTTAAGGATCTTATGAAAAATGGCTGATGGTGCAGTGTGTGGAGCAAGAATTCACATGAAACAGGAAGACAGAGAAACTGGAGTCTCATAGTTCCTTCCCCATTTGGCTAAGGAGCTCTCATTGAGCCTTATCTTTCACATCGCACCTCCTCCCATACCAGCCTGAGGACCAAGCCTCCAGCATACGGGCCCTTGGTGAGATGGTGAGCAGCATCC
Organism: Petromus typicus; assembly: GCA_004026965.1. NCBI lineage: Eukaryota > Metazoa > Chordata > Mammalia > Rodentia > Petromuridae > Petromus > Petromus typicus. The sequence goes on from PVIR01045319.1 coordinate 4,558, forward strand.
GAGTGACAGGAAGTGCCTTGTTAGGTTTCTGGGTTTCCCCTTCTGATGCATTCTCTCACTGTCTGTGTCCTCCTCACTCTCCTGAGTGGCCATGTTGCACTCTGGATAGTTACCTCAAGCCTTTGTCCGTATTTATCATTTTCAGAAAACTATTTTGACTTGAATGTTTACAGAGAGAACTGGGACCTGGGGACAGGAACTCCTGTGACTTCCCTCTTGCATCCTAGAAACTTTTCTGCATCTGCTTCCATGTTTGTTTCACTCCTATCCCAGCAGAAAGCTGCAGTGACCTGTGCTCAGGGTCTTGCTTCCTCCTGGCTTACAGATGTGCTCGCTCATGAATTGTGCTATGTGCTGTAGCCCCAGCTTCTCTTTTCCAGGCTCATTGTCTCCCACTTTAGAATCCTTCCCAAAACTATCCCTCTCATTTGTGTCCTCTAGTCATTATATTCTTCATTTGAAGCTTTTTAAAGACCTTTTTTCATACTCCATTGAAAGGGAATTTCCAGGCAGATGGATATGTTGAACACAAAATAACTGAATTGGACAAGTATGAGTTAACTATGCAGTTAAGCAACTAAGTGTTCACTAGATAACTCTGCTTTTTGTAGAATTACTTAAGTAGACATGACAACCCCTGTGACCTCTCACCAAAGGAGCATAAGGGAGCCAGAAAGTCCCACCAGAATTCTTTGTTCTGCCCAACTCCAATGCTCTGCTCTGTGTAAATTCTGCTATATTCCTAGGGCAACTCCAATGGAACTGAGCCTTGTAGATGTAAAAATGTCAAATAGCTAAGCAACCAAAGATGGGCAAACACTCTGCTTCTCCTTCTGTATCCCTGTTTGTGACCCTGTAAAACTGCTGGTACCCAGCATTCTTTCTGGGACTATTTCTTGGGAGATTGATCCTGGTCAGATCCACCAGTGTAATAGAGTTTACTGCCTGAGAACACTGGGTGTCGTCTGTATCGTGGTTCAGATGTTCTCTGACTCTCTCAGCACTCAGCACTGAAGGCTGATTGATTTTGTTAATCCGCAGAACTGCCAAGACTATTCATGAGCTCTTACTTGCTGGACATGTTTTATCTCTGCTGCAGCCTGATGTTTGCGCATTTGAATCCTTGAGCTTACTTTCATTGGCACAGTTCACTCCCTGCTGTCTTGGCCTCCTCCCTTCTCAGCTTTCCTCCTCCTTTCTGGTCACTTTTGATTTCCTTTGTTTATTCTTTAGCTATGGGCATTTCCTAAGGTGCCATTTGATCAGCTTGTCTTTTTTTTCAAAAGATACTCATCTTCACTTTAGTGTCATCTGTAACCTTCTTTAACCAGTTCCTTCATTAGGAGGCTATAGCACTAGTCCTTTTCAGGGATATTGAGCACTCAGACAAAAATGAGAGGGATGAAAAGTACTTGAGAGCTATTTGGAAAGTTGAGTTAACAAGGCTTAGTTACCAGCAAGACAGAGAAGGAAGGTAAAAGCCAAAGGTTGTCTCAGTGTCTGGAATCCCATAGCAGGACAACTTTGAGAAAGAGGAGAGTACAAATTGGACACATTGAACTTGAGGGTACCTAGGAGATTGGAAAAATACAATCCAGAGCACGGTTGAATGGTCAGAGTTGAGCTCTACAGAGATATTAACCTGGGAGTTATCAGTTTAAAAAAACAAAATGATTAAAGATGGGTATGGAAGATGCTGATGGGCATCTTTTAGAGAAAGAAGACAGGTTGGTCAAGTGGCCTCTTAGAAATGTCAATAGTTAAGGAGTAAACAAAAGTTGTGAGCGAAACTGAGCCATCATAATGAGGTTGCTAAGATCTTAACTGTAAACCTGTGTTAGGAGCTATAGCAACATACTGTGAGAAGCACAGGGAGTTGGCTCTCAATTTCCAATGATCCACTGTGAGACAGGAGACTTGGGACCCTGAGAAAATGAAGTAGCATGTGTGCAGCAAAGCCTTGAAGCTTCTGGCTGCTTGGAAGGATGCTGAGGTTGGACCCACATATGCTGTGGTGGTTGGAAACTTGTTCTTGCCTAATAATTGAAAAAATATAGTGGGAAATGATCTTGGCCACCTGAAATTATAATTATTATAATCCTATATGAGAGTAAAATTGTGCAAACCTCAGATGAATAACCTCTTTTGTCAGCCACGTGGGCATTTGTTTCTTGCTCTGAGGAGTTCTGTGCTAGGCAGGAATGCATCAAGTCACCACCTAACACCTTCCATAAATGTTCAGGGAAGTTTAATGTAATCAGGGAATCAGTGACAAAGGATAGTTTTTTATTAAATCTTTCAACAATAGCTGTTGATCATGAACAGCACCAAGATGAGGAGTCAGGACTTTTACTTCCAGGAGCTACAACCATTTTCCCACTTTCCTCATCTTGACTAGATTGTGCCCTCCTGGGAGCGCACGCTAACTGAAATTTAATCATCTGTTCTACCTGAGCCTTTGATGTCCACTTCCTTTTCCGGAAGTGCTTTCTGTGGGATGTGCTGGTAGAAATTGGGTGCAGTAGCAGCACTGTGCTCCCCCAACATTTCTGCTTATCTTGGAATCAAGTCCAGATTGAGTAGTTCTTGCCAGCCATTTTTAAAAGACGAGGACTTTTCATATAACTTTGAAAACAAGTTGGGTGCTTTTACTTTTTTCAAAGGTTGCATATTAATGATCTCTTATTTTGTTTTCAGAAGGTAAGAGGAGCATCTGGTGGAGCTTTGCCAAAAAGGAGGAATTCCAAGATTTTTTTAGGTAATGTACATAGTTACCAATTGTATCCTCATGTTGTATGTGTGTGTGTGTGTACCCACATTTGCATGTCTAATTTGAAGTATCCCTAGGTTCTTTATTGGTGTACAATTTAAGGATGAGAATCTTTGACTCCACTTTGCATTTAACTGGTGGTGTAGGATGCTTTAAGCAGAATTAGTTGGGGTTAGTACTTGAAAGCAGTTCTAGTGAATAGAGAGTAATTACAATCCTGCGTTTGATCTCTTTTTTCATTGACTTTAAAGAAGAGCCACTTTTTCTTTTCTTTTTTTAGCCAAACTTAGAACTTTATTCAGATTTCACCAGTTTTTCCACAATGTCCCTTTTTGATTTCAGAGAATCCTGTCCAGGTTCCCACATTGTATTCAGTTGTTACGTTTCCCTCACCCTTTCCGGTTTGGTAGTTCTTTGGAGTTTTTCGTTCTTAGCAGTTGACTGTTGAAGAGTACTGCTCGGTTGTTTTGTAGGATGCCCCTCAGTTTGGGTTGGTCTGACGTGTTCTCATGGAGGTCTGCAGTTAGGAATTTCTCACCAGACTACTATTGTGGTCTGATAGTAGGGGTCTGATGGAGTGAGTCCCTCTCACTGCACAGTATCGGGAGGTACTTGATGTTGCTCTGTCTTCAAACCAGTGGTGCTGAACTTGATACAGCTTCAGACAGTGTATGCTGGGTTCCTCACTGTAAAGTTGTAATGCACTTAGCGAACATCTGGGATGTTCCTTTGAGGTTACGCTGATTTGTTGTTTCTTTTCAGGGGTTTGCCTATTGATTTTAGTATCCAACAGAGGATTTTGCCATGCAGCAGTTATTACCGTGGTGTTTGCCTAATGATGATGTTTTAATTTACTCCCTGTGGAAGAGTCAGTTTTACTTATGGAAATGACTATTAATGTCATATACTTATGCTTATATTTCATGTTAAAATTCTGACATAATTCTCGGGATAAAAGTTGTTTGATAATGTTTAACCAGACAATGTTGTATTACTATAATGCCTGAGATTATTATTTGAAAGAAATCTCAAAATTGTTTTGTTTTGGTAAGAAATTTATGCATATTATATTCATATGTGTGTGCAAGTCTTTGTATGCAGGTTTATATTCATATGTATATATATGCATATCTGCATGCATGCATAATTATCTGTGTGCCCACATATGCAGCCATACACTGTAACTGGGATACTAGAAAGTTCTGGAAGAATATGCTCTAGTTTAAGTTGTTAATGGTTGCTCTTTCTCAGGATAGGCTGGAGATAATTCTGATTTTCCTCTTGCTTATTTGTATTTAAGCTTTTTTTCTATAACAGATATGTTATTATTGCAATGAAAAGACATGAATTATTTAAAAAGTAAAACCATTAAAACAGTCACGGAGCTGTGGTCTTCCTGGTTTGATTGTCCTTTACTCGGCGCTGGGGGTGATGGTCCTGACCTCTCTCCTGCTCTGTCAGCGAGGCTTTTTCCATGTGGCGTGTCTTCAGTTGGCTTTCCCACCGTGGCTGATTTTTCCCACTCACCACATGACTTTGTGATACAACTTGAATCAGTTAACCAAACCCCAAACAGCCTTGAATGAGCCCCAACGCTAAAATGGTTGAGTACATGCTGTTACTTGGTTGTTAGCATGCTGCTTCCCTTTCACAGTTCATCATGTGACTTCTTAATTAAATGACATCAGCAAGGCTTCTTAGCATTAGACATGATTAAACATTTTGACTTAGTGTAGTTATTTTTCTTTTTTTTTTTTTTGTTTGAAATAATTGGCTGACTTCTTAGTCTTCAACCTTGGTGTCTTTTACTTGATTTTTACATCACCAGTGATTGTTATTGTTATCGCTAGTTGAAGGGCTGGAACCAAACACAGGCCTTGTACATGCGAGGCAAATGCTCTAACGCTGATCTACATTCCCAGCTCTTCTAGTGGCTACTTTGAAGCTAAAGGATATTGTCAAGTCACAGTTTAAAAAGTTTGAGTCACTGAGTTTCAAGTCACCTGAGTTTGCTTAACAGTCCTTGTCTTAGTGAACCACAGGCTGCATCTAAAACTCTCAGCCCAGCCAAAGTGTTTTATCCCTAAAAAAAAATTAAGCGGGAATTCCATTCATACTGTGGGGCTTGCTCTGGGCCTCATTTATGCCTGTTAGTTTATACCTACATATTTTTACATTAGCTTCTTTATCCTGGTGAGGATTTGTTTTTCAGGCCCTGTCTGATGGTCCTTACCTCTGGTGCTTCTTGTCTCTCAGAAATAAGTGCCACTCTGTTATGGCACGAAGACCTCTGTGTTGAAGGAAAGAAAGGGAATTCCTTCATTTAACTAGTGCTTGTAGATGACTTTCAGTGGTGGGTCATATTAGGCTAACTTCTGGTATAGGTAACAGAAACCCTAACATTGTGTTAACTTTAGGATATATTTAAGATATCACCAACTTTAAATGGCGCAGAGACTTACTTCTCACTTGTAGGGGATGTTGGGAAGCACTAAATCCAGGCTGAGGTGACGGCCCCATGTTCATCTGGGATCTAGACTCTTCTCTTATTTCTGCTTTCCGCTCTGTCCTGGCCTGTGACTTCCAAACTCAAGGTCACTTCTTGCTCCAAAATGGCTGATGGATCTTCAACTGTCACATCATCTCTGGAAAGCAGGAAAAAGGAAGGGGAAAGGACCAGAAAAACAGCACAACAACAAAAACAAAAAAATTTCATTTCTCGATAGTGTCACCTTCCTTTTGTTGACTTCTCATGCAGTTTTCACATTTCTGGTCAGAATTTGGACACAGCGCCATGTTGATTAGAGATTGAAAAATAAACTAGTAGTTGGTGTCACCAAATAAAAATGGAAGTTTCTTCTTGATGAAGAAAAGAACAGTTACAGAGAGGCAGTTTGTAGTTTCTGCAGTTCATAATTCCTTTTCCTAAAGGGATGGAGCAGTCTTTTTATGGGGAGGGGAGATCTCAGAATGCCCTAGCAGTCTCTCTTTGCTTCTCTGATTAGAAAGTGCTATTTCCCTCCTAGCACAAAACAGTTTTATGTGGTTGTAATGATACCCGTCTTCCCTTTCCCCTTCATAAACATCTGTGAGATGTACGTGGTCGTGGCTTGATGTTGGACTAAATTTTGTTTTTCCCTTTCAGTAACCTGCTGATTTGTGAATAAGTCCTGCTCCAGTGGTTTAAGAGTAACATTGAAACCAGCCAGTCATTTGGTTACAAACTGCACTGTTGATTTTTTGAGGGCCATGGGGAGTTTGGGTCCCAAACCATGTCCTTGGCCAGTAGAGTGCTGTAG
>PVIR01045320.1:0-10783 GCA_004026965.1 Petromus typicus
AAAGTTGTATACATGGATATAAAGAAGAGGGTTAAGACTTAATATCTATGAAATAAAATGAATAAGCCTTAGTCCACATGGATGTGGAGGATGAGGGGGAAGGAATGGCTGAGGGCACATGCCTTATTTTGGGTTTGAGAACCTGGAGAAGAATAGCAGGTTAGGTACATAGGTGGAGTAGCTTATTTATTTTGGTTAATATGGAATTTTAGATGGCTTTGGGCAACATAATAGAGTTGCATCCTAGAAATTTGGGCTGAGAGCTCAAAAGAGGGACCAGGAATGGAGAATTATCAGCACTGCTGCAGGTTGGGTTCCGTATGCAGCAGACTCTTTGATAGAAATTGCCACACATTAGTTTATGGTAGAGTGTCTTTGGGATTGGTGCCCCTGGAAGCGAGCAGGAAGCCGGATTAGCAGGATGGGAAATCAAGCTGAGAAGCAGTCCCAGGGAAAGCCTCTGGGATCATGAGATGTAATGGTCTTTCAGAGTTTGTTGAGTTGGGGCAGAGGAGCAGGGTCTTGATATTCTCCTTCAACAAACAACTTGACATGGGAAGAAGGTGTATTTCTGGAGAGGTAACCCTCTTCTGGAGGGAGACTGTCATCAGAGTGCTTTCTGCCAGCTGCACTCTTTGGCTAGTGTATCACTGAACTTAGGTCAATTATATAGAAGAGTTGCAGCTTCCAAAAGGAATGCTGAGCATGTTAGCAATGAAGGAGTGGGAAGGAGGTTGAAGAATGAATGAGAAACAAGAAAGTGGGCAACTCTTTGTAGACTTTTGGTTGTGAAGAGGAGAAATGAAGGTTTTAGTTTTTTTTCTCCCATACCCTTCCCACCCTATAACTCCCTTCCCTTACATACATAAGCTTTGCTTCCTTTTTTTTAACTGTCAGATTTTTCTTTTCCTTGTTTATTTACCCCACCCCTCTTTTCCCTTTGAATATTTTCTATTTCCAAATATCTATCATATGTTTTAGAACTCATTTACACCTTCAGTTTCTCCTACCAGTGAAGGTTGTTTATTGGTTTGACCAAATTCTTGTTTTTTATTTTTGGATAAGTGAGTCTTTAATCTGTTTAAATGTCAGTGGGAAGAACAATAGAAATAGGTTAAAGCTAGGGAAGAAAAGAGGGTACTTGATAGCAATATGGAGCTCACAGAGCAGAGGGAAATTGCAGAGCCCTGGTGTGATGATTAGATTTGAACCCAGAAAGAGAAAGACTGACACTGACATTTATTTAGTGCTTTTGAAATGCCAGGGACTGCTGTTTGGCTTTATTTAATCCTTTTGACAAATCATTCCAACTATTATTTTGCACATCAGAGTTAGAGAAAGTAAGTAACCTGCTCAGGGTCCCAAGAAGCTCCCAAGTGAAGGAAAGGCACCTCATTCTCAAATCAATAAAAACAGAATAACAGAGTAGACAGAGTGGAAGTGGACAAGGGGAGGAAGACTACTGTCACAAAGATATATAAAATGATTGTGGTTTTAGTGTATAGAATTATCTCTCAGGAAACAGCCCAGGCTGAACTGTCCAGGGTAAGATGGCTGTCACCAGGAAAGAAAACCTGTTTTTTTCCATCCCATTGCTCTGTAATCTCCTTACATGTCTGTCCACATGTTGATACTGGCTAACTTCCATGTTGGTAGCCTACCCTGCGGGATGGGAAAGAGAGTGTCCAGGTAGATCTTTTAGGAGAAATCCCAGAAGCTGTCTGTCTTGTTTTCCATATCCCATTGCTGTGCAGTCATATTGTCCAATTTATCTCATGGGAGGCTGGGAAATACAGTTTTTTTCTCAGGAGACTATGTGCTCAGCCATAATTTGGGCTCCACTAAACTAAAAAATGAAAGAAAATAATGTAAATCTTGGCTAGATAATAGTTAGTGTATCTGAGCTTTTTATGATGAACCTGCCAAAAAATATTTTAAAAATCCTCTCATTTCCATTGTAGGCAAGGAGAAGCTCAGGGTGAAAGTTGTGAAGAAGGTTAAGAGGGCAGATACTATCAGGCTCACAGAAACTGGTTGCTTTTCTTCAAATCTTCAAAAATTATCTGGGTTTATGTTTCCTAACATTTCTTTTTGGAAGTGTCATGATCAAAAAATTTGGTTCTAGTTTAGATTAGAGTGAAGAGAAATGTGTTTTTGTTAGTTATGTGACTTTTGCTCAGTTTCTTAACATTTCTAAGCCTTGATTTTCCTATTTTAAAAATGAGGATGATAATACTTGGTCTCATAAAATAATTATCAGGGTTCTCTGAGATAGTGCATTTAAACCTCTCAACTTGTGTATATTGCCAGGCATAGATAAGTACCTAATAAACATTAACTGTAGTAAGCTATTATTTCTTACCACATAGAAGATTTATAACTTTTTATTATTTTGATTTTTTTCTTTTTTTGTACCCGGAATTGAGCTTGTGATCTTTTATTTGCAAGGTAGGTGCTAGAACCACTGAGCTAAATCCCCAACTCCTTTGGCTTTTTTTTTCTGGTGGAGGATCGAACTTGTAACCTTGCACTTGGCAAGGCAACAACACCACTGAACTAAATCCCTGGCCCTGTTTTGATTTTTTGATATAGGTTCTTTCTCTAGGAAAACCATTTTCCTTTGTCACCGTATTGAGTTGTTCCTCACCCCCACCCTGTCTGGGAGAATTGTGTTTAATGTAATAGATAAAATCTTAGGAAATATTGCTGAAAATATCCTTTGTGCAGCTTCCTACAGTAAGAGGATAGTATCAGGTGTAAAGTGTTCTAAAACAACAAAGTGACCTTTAAAGAAAAGCAATTTATTCACAAAGTAAATTGCTAAAGAAAAGGGGGGAAAAGGTCTTCTTTTATATTGTTCCTATCAGATCTTTGGGCTAGGGCATTGTTTTGCATTGCTTGTGCTGATCGCATGCTATGTAGAGGGAGTTTCTTATTTCAGAATGGATGGATCGTGTGAAAAGAAAATGTTGAGATTTATTACAGTAAGAAATATATGATATGTTCTACAAAAAGCCCCACAGGCAAAAACAGATGTAGAATGCAAATTGTGAATGAGTACTTCTCCAAAATTGTCACTGGCAGTTAAATTTCTTTTCTAAGATAGACAAATTCCTACAATTATTATCTTTTCCATCTTTATTGTTTTATTATTAGTAGCACTAATCATGACATTTACGGGGCTCTTCCTATGGGTCACCTGTTGGATAAAATACATTTCAGGCTTTATCTCACTGATTTCCCCCAACAACTCTACCAGTTAGGGGCTATAATTACCCCCATCTTTCAGATGAGGGAACTGATGCCAAAGAATTTTAACAAATTTTCCCAACTTATTTAGCTTACAAGTTGCATGACTTGGCTCCTAGCTCAGTACTGCATGGCTTCAATGCTCATGATTCTGTGACAGAATGGAATTTCATTGAGTAAGAGGGGAAAAGAGAAAGACTGAATTTTGAAGCTTTAATCTTTCTGTCTGAGGAATATCTGAATTAGGTGCTCACTGTAGGGCTTTCACAGAGGAAGGCACAGGGCTGCTGGAGCCTGAAAGGTGAGGCAGAAGGTGCAAAAAGGAGAGGAACAGCAGGGGAGGACTTCGAAGACTTAGAATGCTTTGCAATTTATGCCACACTGCTGATGTCTCATGTCCATTTTTAACTATTCTGACTTACCTGCTCTAACTGAGAACGGCATTAATGATCTGGAATGGCGATCACTATTGGTGGAATTTCTGGGGAGTCCTTGTTTCAAAGACCTTGTCCCTATTTCCTTTATACCTACATTCACACCTGTCAGACTATGTCTGGGAACTGTGATTTTGCAATTACAGGAGCAGTTTCCAGACTCCTTCAGCGCCAGTTCATCAACTCCAGCTGGTGAAGAGGATAGTTTGAGTGCTGTCAGCCTCTGTTAGAAGACACGAGCTTCCTGATGACTGTGCTCCCCTCCCTGTGGAGAAAGAGTGCTTAGGACTCAGTATTACTGTGTACTTTATTTACAGTGTCATCACACTTCATGTTGTAAATCAAATAATCTAAATTTTTTAAATGATAATTTTATGTGTCATATTGATATCCTTTAAATACAATTGGTAGTTTGAGTGAATTTATCTATCATTATAGATTGTTGTTCTTGATCACATACAAGGAGAATCTGGCAAATAAACTATGTTGAATATAGTTTACAGTTGGTGATCTTGAACCAGGTAAAATGTAAACTGAAAACACACTCATAGAAATGAGACAAATATTTTTCTATATAATAGGTTAGGGAAATAAAACCTCAAAGATTCCGTTTTGTTATAAAGGAAAAACTGTTTTTTATTTTTTTCATGTGATTTCTTGCTAGGTGAGGCCATGAAAAGACAAGTGGGCACGGAGACACTGGGGTCTCGTTTTGGCTCTTTCACTGTAACATCCAGAATTCTTTGTGTTCTAAATTGTAAAAAGGACAACTGAGAAATCACTGAAGGTGATTAGAGTAGGTCTGATTGTGGGTAGCCTGTGGGTAACTTAAAGATGTGAATTATGTCATCAAGACTTAATTTCTTTCTCTCACTCAAGTGTATCCTTTGCTTTCGCAGCTTCATTCTTGGACTCCACATGGTGGCTTATGACACTCTAGTCTCATCTCTTCCCAGGCTCTTCCCATATCTATGACATGATAAGATTTTTTCCCAATAGCTTTGTGTTCACTTTGACTGAACAAACCTATGTCCTTGTTATCCCTGAGATAATCAGTGTGGTGCTTTGACTGACTATGTCTGCAGGGAGCTTCTAGAGCCCGTAAGAGTGGGGAGAATAGATCCTTAGACAAAGTTTCAACCTGTTCCCATTAAAAAGGAAAAATTAGGGGCCGGGGATTTAGCTCAGTTATTCCAGCACAGCAATCAGCACCACATACCACAGTGCCGGTCGTGATGGCTCACACCTATAATCCCAGCACTTGGGAGGCAGAGGCAGGAGGATTGCTGTGATGTGAGTTTGACGCTGAGCTCAGGCCCAGCCTGAACTACAAAGCGAGACACTGTCTCAAAAATAAAAGTAAAAATAAAAATAAAAAATAAAAAGGAAAAATTAGGGCCAGGGATTTAGCTAAGTGGTTTCGGCACCTGCCTTGCAAGCACAAGAGCTCTGGTTTGATCCTCAGTAACCATATACAACAATGCCAGGGGTGGAGACTCATATCCACCAGTAATCATTATCACATACCATAGTGCCGGGAGTGGTGGTTCATGCCTGTGACTTCAGCACGCAGGAAGCAGAGGCAGGAGAATTGCTATGAGTTCCAGGCTTGCCTGGGTTACGTAGTGAGCTCAAGGCCAGCCTGAACTACAAAGTGAGACCCTATCTCAAAAAAAAAAAAAAAAAAAAAAAGGAAAAAGAAAAATTAATTCTGGGAGGTACTAGAGTCATCAAGCAATTGTATGACCCTGAAAAAATGAACTATGAAAAATTGTTAATAATACCTACTGAAAATAATTAAGTTAGAATACAATACATACTAACACTAAACAACCATAAAGTGCTACACAATTTTTTTTATTTTTAAAAGTTCCTCTATGAACTATATCAAAGAGTGAAATTGACAAAGTATGGATATCTTTAACCAAACAGTGACAAATTGTTTTCTATTATTGAAAATATTATTCTACAATAATTGATGTAATCTCAAATCCTTGATGTTGGACTTTTTAATCCCCAATCCAAATGGTGTTATCTGATGAATATAAGCTCATAATTTTAGCAGTCCAATTTATCATACATCTCATTCTGTAAGTTTTGTACTTGCTACACTTTAAGAAATCTTTTTCCACTTAGCCTCTCAAATCATAAATAAATTCTTTCCTCTTTTATCCTAGAAGTTTGAAAGTTTTGTATTTTGTATTTAAATTCTTTTTCTTTTTTCTTTTTTGAGATAGGGTATTGCTTTGTAGTTCAGGCTGCCCTGATCTCAACCTCAGACTCACAGCAATCCTTCTACCTCTGCTTCCCAAGTGCTGGGATTACAGGCCTGAGCCACCATGCCTGGCACTGTGGTATGTTGTACTGATTGCTGGTGGGCATGAGTCTCCATGCCTAGCATTGTTGTATGTCACTGGGGATCAAACCCAGGACCTTGTGCTTATAAGGCAGGCACTGGAACCATTCAGCTAAATCCCAGCCCTATACTTAAATTCTTAATCCATTGAGAATCTATTGAGTGTGTTGTAAGGTAGGTACTAAATTTCAAATTTCTCACATCAACAAACAAGCTTTTCCACATCATTTATTTAACAATGATCTTTTTACCCTGTTTCTATAATACATGAAATGCCCTTATAAGAATGCAAATATTTTGGCTATCTGTTCTGCTTTCTTGGTTAACAGTCCATCCTTGCATCAATGAGTGTGTGTGTGTGTGTGTGTGTGTGTGTGTGTGTGTGTGTGTAACCTAGAAACTATACATTACTTGTCATGGAATGTGACAGAGCCAGTGCCTCATGTTTGAAAACTCTTTCCATGTCCCATGATACACCCAATAGTGCTTTGCTGATCTAGTTTCTAGAAATGTTATAAAATTTTATCTAATAAATATGACTGTTAGTCCTTGCTCTTATTCACCTACATGGCAACAAAGACATTACTGTTTTTATAAATTATCTGTGATATTTGAATTAAATGAAATGGAGTTTTAAAATCTGAGAAATTTGGGACAAAGCAAGTATGTGCATGTTAGGTTATAAAATATGGAAAGTTACAAAGTTCCTTTTGGAGTGGGGCATCCTGATGGCATAAGGTTTCAGTAGAGCTGGGTGATAAGAAATGGAAAAGAGGTTGCTTGTAAACTGAGGTTTCCGGGCATGTATTTGTTTTTAGCTGCTGCGACAAAATCCCTATGATAAACAATTTAAAAGAAGAAAGGCCAATTCTGGATTGATTTCAGAGGGTTTCATCCACGATTCACTGGCCCCATTGCTTTTATGCTTCTGATGACTATCCTGGTGGACATATGGTGAGAAAAAGCTGCTTCTCTCATGGTGGCCAAGAAGTTGAGTGAGGACAGGATCTGGGGACACAATACAACTCACCTTCACAGGCATGTCCCCAGTGACCTATTTCCCCCAACTATGCCCCACTTCCTAGTTTCCACCATTTCCCAGTTGTCTATTATGTTATAAATCTATCACTAGATTAGTCCTGTGAGACCAGAGCCCTCATAAGCCAGTTATCTCAAAGGCTCCCCCTCAGAACACTGCTACATTGGGGGACCAAGCCCTCAATGGATGAACTTTGGGGGATATTTAAGATTCAGATCATAATGGGACATTAATGGACTCTCCAAGTCAGAAAAGACTAAACGAAAATGAACCATATGGCTCTGTTAGCCTGTGGGATTGTGTTAATCAATGAAATACAATGGAAATAAGATAAAGATAGATAACTTACTCAGAGAGAAGATTAAATACATGTGTGTATAATTTTTTGTGAATAAGGCTTTTTAGCCTACAATTTCTTCTCTGTGAATAACTTCAGTTAACATTTTATGTTCTATCTCAGTATTATTTTTATACGAATAATGCACCACATGATTCGTATCTCCATATTTTAACTTTTTTGGCTCTTCTCCAGTGGAAATTACCACTTTTGTTTCTTGTCAAAGAATTATCTCCGCCTCAACCACTCTCAAAAGGAGGCTTAAGCAAGGTTTCTGGAGAGGCAAACCTGAGAGTCTACTTATTTTAAATAAGCTAAGCCTATGAGAAAAAGAGTAAGACTCAAGGACTATATGATTAACATAGTTAGAAACTAAGCTGTTTGGTTTGTGAAACACATCTAGAATGTGCTGTGTGGAACAGTGTGTGTGGGGGGTGATAATAATTGAAGTATGAGTTGAAGAATGTGTAGGAAAACAGCTACCTTAAGAGGAATTGGAGCAGAGCCACAATGAATAGTGTCTGATTAATTAAAAATCCTGATCTTTGTTGAAATCACCATTCTATTCAACAGAAGTCAGCCAAGGAAATACATGGCAAGATTAAAGACTGCATGTGCAATTCAGATATCAACTGTGCTCTTGGCCTTTGACTTCTATGTCTGAGCAGGTAGACTCCCTGCCAGTTTAGACACAAAGTCAACTCTCTGCCACTTTTCAAACCAGCATCTTCTCCACCCATTAGCATGAACAAGCAAGGAAGTATTGGTATGAATATTTTTTTTTGAAATAGGTACATGATATGCATATCATAATCACACTTAACATTGACAATTTGTACCAGTATATGATATGACTTGATTCTCATTTTTCCCTATTCCTCTATCTACCTGACAACCTCTCACCCCATATATACATAAGCTCTGTTTCCCTTTTTTTAAAATTACCATCACAATTTTTTCTTTCCCTTCATTATTTACCCCTACCTGGTTTGAACATCTTTATGGAAGAGATAGAAGACTGGGAAATACGTTGCACACTCACAGTAAACTAGTTGAAGCATTGCTTTAAGCAGTTCTGATTTCCCCTAATCTTTTGGGGTCACTGCATAGGAAGAACTTTCTCCTCCTAGGCAGGTATACAGCCATGCTGTACCCTTCTCTCTATACCTCGGCTTTACTTTTTCTTCCTTTTCCAGCATGTGCCAACCCCTTCTCATTATTTCATGCAGAGCAGGTTAGCCACCAGTTTTCATCATTTGGTTTTCCTGGAGGCTCTTACCTTCATCCCAGGAAGCTCACCAAATCTTTTAGCAAGTGTTTATTGGGTCAGTACCGTGTACCAGGCACTGTTCTAGGATCTGGCCCAAACAACCATTTCTACCATCATAGAGCTAGTACTCTAGTGGAAGGAGACAGACAAAATAAATAAATAAGATAAATAAATGATAATTAAAGTACACATCATGTCAGATAATGATAAGATTTCTGTGTAAAATAAGTCAAGACAGATCTAAGGGATTCTGGAGAGGGGGATCCATTTTTTTAAGAGGTGGTCAAGGAAGATTTTGGAGACCAAATTCCTAAAGGAGGTAAGTAAGTGAGTGAATATTGGATATATCTGAAGAAAGAGTATTCCAGAAAATGTATTCCAGTAGTACAGGCTCTGCAGTACAATATGCCTGGCCTGTTTCTGGGACAGAGAAGTCACTGTGGCTAAAACACTGAGAAAGCATTAGAATAAAGGGGTTAGAAAGGTGACTGGGCAAGACCTTGAAGCCCTTTACTTTACAAAGATCTTTACTGAGCAAGATGGGGACATACACTTTAGATTGGGCAAATTAGTGAGCAGAGAAATGGCATGATGTATATGGTTGAATCTCAGTATAACTAAAAATAGTATGAGCTGAGAATACATACAGACTATAAAAGTGGGAAAGTAGGAAAATAGAAGGTTTTTACTCTGATCCAAACTGGAAATTACACTGTGTTAGAGTATGCTGAATGAAGTAAAGGTTTTGAAAAGTTATATATAATTTCAAATAGTTATAATAGGCTTTTCTGATTATTTTGATGGGTAGATGGGGAAAATAGAAAGAGCCAAAGATTATCTTTAAAGGGCTGGGGATTTAGCTCAGTGTTCCAGTGCCTGCCTTGCAAGCACAAGGTTCTGAGTTTGATATCCAATAACCACATGCAACAATGCCAGATGTGGTTTCTCACGCCCACCAGGAATCAGTACCACATGCCAAGCAGGCCTAGTGGCTCACACCTGTAATCCTAGCACTTGGGAGGCAGAGGCAGGAGGATTGCCTGTGAATTTGAGGCTTGCTTGGGCTACATAGTGAGAGCTCAGGGCCAGCCTGAACTATAAAGCGAGATCCTGGCTCGAAACAAAAACAAGAACACTTAAAAAATAAAAGATTATCTTTAAGGATTTTAACTTGAGTACCTAGATTGTTTTGCTTTCAGAGATGAGGAAGATTGGGAGGTGGGGTGTGGTAAACAGGGGAAGGGAACATAACTAGAACTTTTGCATTAAGTTCTAGTCCCCTGTGAGTTCAAGGCACATGGCGAAATAATTAATAATTAGGCAGAAATGAAACTTAGAGAAAACTGAGTTTGGGTCTGATCCATGCTACTCTGGGTGGCAAGGACTCCGGACCCCACCCTACCACACCTTTTGTTATCTACATTCCAAAATACCCGGAGGAAAGGCAGCGGCACACCAACAATAGTCCTAGAGAAGTTATGTAGATGAGGATCCCTGGGGCAAGGCAGATGTCAGCAATAGTATTTGAGAAGGGAGAGATCCGGTGCAGTTCTGCCCGGAAGCATCACAGCCTGTGGGACCACTGAGTCCCTGTTGCTACCAGAGATGAAGGCAAGAGTCAAGTCCAAAGTCCTTCTGCAGGCAGGAAGGCATGGTCAATTTTGACCTTGCAATTCCCAAACAGGGTGGTTCCCAACAGAGGGGGGTAAAATAAAAAAGATCAGAAATCCAACATTTTAAAATTTAATTTATTGGTACATTTTAGGTATGTATTAGGATCACATTAAACACTGAGAATTTGTACTGTACATGATAAATCTTGATTCTCATTTTTCCCAATTCCCCTGCCCTCCCTACAACACTTCCTATATCATAAGCTTTGTTTACATTTTAGGAATCTGAGTTTGGACACCATCATTTTGAGATATCTATTAAATATTCTAAGGGAGGTCTTAAGAGTATAAGAGGTCTTAAGGGTACAAGACATTGAAGTTCCCTGGAAACTATAATATAAATAATAGTTTATAATAAACCATAACATAAACAATAGTAACTATAACATAAATAATATTTAAAAGCATAACAGTTGCTAAGACAG
>PVIR01045321.1:0-10801 GCA_004026965.1 Petromus typicus
TAAACATTATCACTTTCCTCTGTATAGCGCTAAATTAGATTTTACAAAAGTACCTATTTTAGATAATCTTGATTTTTAAGATCTGTTCTTTTATTTCCCAAAATACACTTATCTCATTTTGAGATTTGGAAATTTCAAACCCAATGGTCTTTGAAAAGCAAAGAAATAAGATTTCTTTTGAAACCAAGATTGCGAATTTCTTATGCTGGCTTTGGATAACAATGTAGTATTATGAATTTTCAGAATATTGCCAGTGTCCATATTCAAATGTGGATATAGAAACATATTGCAGAATTTCATAAAGTTTCTCTTGCCAGGTGTAGTGGCACATACTTGTAATTCCAAACTTGGGAGGCTGAGGCAGTTTAGGCTACACAGTGAGTTAAAGGCCAGCCTGAACTACACTGCATAGTAAGGCCCTGTCTCAAAAAAAAAAAAAAAAAAAAGAGTTTTCTTTCATTTATATTCGGTATTATTCACACTAATGTTACCTCCCATAGCCTCTGAAATAACTAAACCATATTTAGTCAGCTGATGAAACTATGGTGGAGGTAATGTGGTTATGACTGAGTCTTTCTTCACCTTTGGCTACATAATTTTGGTGGCAGTAACTTAAATTCCCCAAGTTTAGTTTCTTCAGTTATAAAATGGGACAAAATGTCATCAGAGAACAGTAGGCCTTTGAGAGGCTCACTATAATTAACTTCAACGACGGTTTGATAACACATCATACCTTGATGATTTGTAATTTCACTTCTGATCTGAAATACCAGACAATCCTTTTTTTGGCCTTGAAAATCTTCAAGAGTGCTGTGTTATAAAATAAAAGATAGCTTATGGGTGAGATAAAGGTTTTTACACTAGTTTTTTTTTCCACAGAAGTTCTTGGAAACACTGTTCATAGAATGTAGATGTTGTAAAGTCAAAAACATTTGCAAATATAGTGACCAGGGCATGGTCTTGACCCTGAGAGCAATGATAGGCTTTTATTCTGCATCTTAGTGCATGTTGCTGCCTTTGCATGAGCTGGAAAATCTTGTAACCTCTTGATAATTGGAATTTTACATGGGGCTTCATGTGTGAAATTGGTAATAGCTTGTGAAACTTGGTCAGAGGAAATAAGATTCTAGATATAATTTATTCCATGTGGATTTTATGTAATAGGTACTCTCATTACACAAGCTTCCAGACCACTTTCTTGTTTCCATCATAATGTGTTTGCCTTTGAAGGTAATACAAACTTTTCAGAAATATGCTAATGCCACTGGCCGAATTTTTAAAAGTAGCTCAAGCAAACTGCTGCTGGAGAAACTGGGGTCACAAGCAGGATTGAAAGTCGCTTGATTGTCTCTCAGTTTCTTTGATAAGCCACACTTTACCCAAATCAAAGCATTTATAATACAAAAATTAGGAAAAAAAGAACATATTTAGTTTTACAGAGTAATTTCATTTTAAAATCTTGTTTTAGGTATTCATGAACATTGAGTTCAAGGTTCCCTGAATCCCTTTTTCTTTAAAGAATTTCACCCCCACACACAGGCTAAGGAACACTCCCTGTGAATAGGGATCTTTTATGACTCTGGAGCCGACTTTCTGAGTCAGCAGAACCCAGGTCAATTATCTGGAAACGATGCTACCAATGTTGGCAGCCTGAACCCAGAGGCCTGGACCAACTTCAGGCTTTGATTATGTCAAACACAAAGAATAGCTGGCATCATCAGTCCCCCTCCTGAACAGGCAACCAGTGGGCATTCCACTCCGGGGTGGAACTGAGTGACCTCATGATCCTTTCTCAACTGGGAGAAAGTTACATTTAGCTCAGCTATTAGGAAACAAAGAAAGGTTTATGCTTTGTGAAAACTATGGTTCCACTGAATTTTTTCCTCTTTAGGAAGGACTTTGGTTGATTAAAGAAAATTAAAATGTTTTAAAGCTCACTTTGTTTAAAATATTGTATTCCTATATATTTAACTAATTAAAAGCTTAGTTCTTTCATCAAATCTTTATTATGCTCTAGTTATGTGTTAGGACCTGTGTTACATATGGGAGATTCAAAAGTGAATAGGATCTTTTGTTCATGAAGAATATACAATTTAATAGGTGAGCCTATGTGTATTTTTTGTATAACTTTAGACCCCCCTGATCATTAGAGTAATGACAACTCCTGTGTATAATACAGAGGAAATAGCAAGGTTCTGAAGTCAAACAAATCTACATTTGAGTACAGAATCTGTGCTAGTGAGCTGCACAAATTTAAAGGAGTTATTTATTGCGAGTCTCAATTCCTCATCTATGAAAAGAGCTATGACATTTATCTCCCATGCTGCTTTGAGAGGCAGATATGTTATATGTACAGCATTTACCACACTATGTGGCACAGAGCCAAACAATAACAAAGTGTGTCTTGTATTAGCCTTATGACTTTGTACTAGTAATAATCACAATGTGGATTCACAACCTCTCCTTGTCAGTTAAAGAACAATCAGTGTATCTGTTTTATAATGGTGTCTATAAAACCAGTTCCTGGGCTTCTGGCCAGATTGCCATCATTAAGGTCTCCTATAAAGAGGATTGCCCTGTCATCTTACTTTTAAAGCACCAGTTTCTTTACCTATACAGTGAAAATAATACGACAGTGACTCACTTTAAAAAGTTGCTGAAGGGATGAAATGATATCTGTCCAACTTTAAACAACAGTTTTACTGTTTTTCAACTTCTCATCTACTTTCATCTCTGTTATTGGAGAGACGCTTGTTCAAAGAGTTCATCTCTGACCCATCATGGGCCTGGTGTCTGGAATACATGTGCGCAGAGCTTAGGGGCTTCATTTCAGTCATAACTCTCAGATGATTCTTGCACACATTGTGTTGGGAGGGCTTTGGATTTATTAAAATGTCTTATATAGTTATTAAAATACTGGATTAT
Source organism: Petromus typicus (assembly GCA_004026965.1). Lineage (NCBI taxonomy): Eukaryota > Metazoa > Chordata > Mammalia > Rodentia > Petromuridae > Petromus > Petromus typicus. The sequence continues at coordinate 2,926 of PVIR01045321.1, forward strand.
GCATAGGTAAAGAATATCTTTAGGCTCTCAGTCCACTTGTCTATGAAACAGAGCTATCATTACACAACAGCACTTTATTTCTTAAGTAAAAGGATTATTAAAGTGAAAAGCCTTATTGTTTTTGTTATGGTGAGACACTAACCGCATATAAAAACTTACCATTTGAACATCACAGTGGTGGCACACAGTGGTGCTCTTTCCTGCTGGCAGTAGGAGAATTGTTCTCTGTACCTCTTCCATAGTTAAGCTCAAGCTTTTTCTGGATTCCTGGCCTTTATTCCTGCCTGGGAATCTGTACCTCCGACAAAGATTGCTCACTTCAGCTGTATCTGGTTGGAGGAAGCAAACAGGAAAGGGAAGGCTGCTCCCATAGTGCCCTGCTCACTGACGCTTCTCATGTGAGGACACAGCACTGAGTTTCAAAGTTTGAGATCACTCATAGCATTTATTACAGTTTTCTCCTATGAAATTTTTTCTTCACAAAAATCTCTTGCAGTGTTCTTCAAGAAACAAAAATAAAACCACAGAAACTGAAGAAGAATTTTTTTTTTCATTTAATGGCCAGAGGCTGCTATGAGTGGGTAAAATATGGAGCACAGAGCAGGTACATAGGGTTGGACACCAAATTCTTGGTTATCTTTCTGGCTTTTCATTTTATGAAAGGGGATTGATAATGCATAGAAGGGTTCTAAAAAGACAATATATATGAAGTAAGTGATATAACTATGCTTGCCTCATTTCCCCCCATATTTATCATTATAAGTTTGCAATATATAATATTTACATCTATCTTGGGATTTGGTACACATACAAGTTGATCATTTTTACTTCTACAACATTTGAAATATCCAATAATCATTGTCATTTCCTTAAACATTGTTCAAAGATGAGCTGTCACACTTTCCTAGGTATCATCTTTTGTGTTAAATGCCATGTTGTAAGTGTTTATGTTTGTATTATCAGAAAGCAGAGCCCATATAATATCTTCAGCTTCAAAAAAAGTTTAATCTCTGTTACCTTAAATGAACTATTTTGGCCACAAACTACTTGGCTTCCTCCTGTGGCTTCAGGAGTGTCTGGGAAGGCTGCATGTCATATGGACTTGACCTTGCTCTGTGGAAGTGGTGACCAAATCCCTCTAAGACCCATGATTCTATCCTACATCCACCCTGCAAAAAGCCACTTGTTTTCTTTCTGTGCTCTCAGCATGAATATCCAGTGCCAAATTCCCCAGCACAGTGTGGGATATTTTATTCTGTGTCTGAGCTCAGATTCACAATCTTTTAATCCAAAAATTGCATATGTATTCCCTTAGTTTTTCTGATCCACTCTTTTTACATGAATCCTCCACAATCTGAAATCTTATAGTAGTTAGGGTCTACACTACTTATTTAGCATGTAGAATATAATATCACAGAATGCTGGTTCTTACTCTTCCCCTATTTACAGTCTATCACCTTAGCTACATTGTCAATTCCAGTTCTGCTTATGGATCCAGTCAAATAAGTAGAGATCCATCTTCTCAGTCTAAAATCCAAATTATGAAATAGTGTCGTTGCCTTTTTTTTTTTTTTAAAGACAGGGTCTCTCTTTCATGCTGGTCCTGAACTCAGCCTTGACCTCAACAATCCTCCTGTCTCTGCCTCCCAAGTACTGAGGTTACAGGCGTGAGCCACCACCCCTAGCACTGTGATATGTGTACTGATTGCTGGTGGGTAGGATTCACCATGCCTGGCATTGTTGTATTTGGTTACCAGGATCTAATCCCAAATCTTGCACTTGCAAGGCAGGCACTGGAACCACTGAGCTAAATCCTCAGCCCATCTTTGCCTTTTATATACCCACTGCACAGCATCTTTCATGTAATCAGTTTCATCAAATTCTCAATATTTCAGATTGATTTTAAGGGATTACCATGTATGTTATGTACTTGAAGATGCCCAGATGAAAGAGATTTTATACACTATCAACTGTTATCCTAAATTAAGTTCTGTAATATAAATGTGTTGTTCTTTCAAAATGAATTTTGTTAGTGTATTTTGCAATAATTAAGTAAAAGCTTCTCCTCTGAATCTAAGCTTAGCAAATGCTAAACCTAAAGCAAGAGATAAGAAATTATTAATCTCTTTGATAAAACATTCTTTCATGCTAGTAAGCTAAAAGATCAGTAAAATGACTCCTGCAAGTAATACATTTTTTACCTGTGGATAATGTGTTAGGTAATGTTCCATGCTTTAAATATATTAATTTATATACTTTAGATCATACCTACCCTTAATGCTGCCACAATTTCCGATACCTACATTAACCACAGCCCAAAAGTATTAAATGGAAAGTTCTAGAAATAAACAATCATAAGACCTACATTCCATTCTGCTCTGGGAATATGATGATATTTTATACAACCCTTTTTGTCCATTCTATCATATTATATGTGCAACCTCAGTTATTAGATCAATTGTCACAGAATTTCACTGCTTGGGTTCATGTAACCCTTATTTATCTTAATGATGGCTCCAAAGCACAAGAGTAATGACGCTGACATTTTAACTGTGCCAAAGAAAAGTGTTTCAATAAGACAAAAAGCAGAAGTTTTTCAACCCATTAAGGAAAGAAAAAAATTATATGCTGAGATTGTAAGATAAATAATAAAAACAAATATTTCATCTGTGAAATCATGAAGAAAAAAAGTATAATTTTTCTTTTCATTAATTATTGCTAATTGATTCTTGTGCTGAGTTTATAAATTAAACTTTATCATAGATTTGCTTTATAGGATCTGCAGTGTCAGGCATCTATTGCACATCTTGAAATGTGTCCCTCTCAGAAGAAGGATCACTACACAATAACAATCAGAAATAGGTAGCATTATTATCCTTGTTTTTTGTAGATGGGGAAACTCAGGAGAGAGTTTTACAGGACTGTCCTGAATGCTAGAGATAATGTGGCAACATTTCAAAGAGGTCCATGTTGTAAGCTCCAGGATCTGTCGATGTTACCTTACATCATCATAGGGATTTATAGATGTGGTTAAGGATTATGAGATTTCCCTATGCTCTCCGGGTAGGCTCAGGATAAACACAACGTCCCTAAAGGAGGTAGGCAGGAGCATGGAAATGATGACAGGAGGTTGTCTTATTGGAAAGTTAAGGTAAATTTGGACTGGGTGCTGCTCTGCACTGTAACGCTGTCTCGATTCTGGAGTTCTCCCAAGAAGACTTCAAGGAGGGTCAGGAGCAACACTAAGAAGGAAAGGAATTAAGAGTTTAAGGCACTTTACTAACCAATTATCAAGGCAGCCTTAGGAGAGGACCTACACTTCAGAGAGACCCAAGAGCACAGAGCCAATAGGTACCCTAAGATCTAGGGCAGGATTTCTTTTGAGGCTTTAGAATTTGAAGAAAGTTCGGGGCTCTATGACCAATAGTGCTATTTCCAATTGGCTATGGGTTTCCACTATCATGTTGGGAAAGTTAGTAAAATTTATCTGGGCAATGTTAAACCAAGCTGGTGCCTACAGCTTGGAGTTGGGGGTGAGGGGTGGTGGTAGAGTGGTATCAAAATTCCACTGCAAGTGTAAGTAAATGAGGTATTATTGGCTGGACAGGGTTACCACAGTGTAACTTGAAGGTGTGACTGAATGGGACTGAAAGGTATCAGATGGGCAGGAAGGTGAATATGTGAGGGACCTAAAGGTCTCAGGAAGTAAACCTAGAAGTAAAAACTCAGGAAATCTGTCCTGTTAAAGGATCTTCTTTTTGGACTCTGCTGCCAGTTTCCCAACTCCAACTCATTCAAACAGTAGTTAGAGTGATGTGCTCTGAATATAGAGGAAAAAGGCCAAGAGCCAAAGAATACGATGTTTCTAGAAGATGGAAAAAACCAACAAATGTAGGATGGAAAAAACCAACAAATGTATTTTTCTGTAGAGACTCGATAAGGATTGCAACCATGTCAAAACTTTGATCTTATTCCAGTAAGATTCATTTCAGACATCAGAAGAACTGTTAGATAATAAACTCATGTTGTTTCAAAACTCTGAGTTGTAGTAATTTATGTCCACAGCAATAGTAAACCAATTAAATATTTATCTGTTTTATCTGCAGGCTGAAGCTAACAAATAAAATAATATCTCCCTTGGAGATACTAAGAGAAAAGGAATACACCAGGCATGGTGGCTCATGCACATAACCCTACCACTTGGGAGACAGAGGCAGGAGGATTGCTGTAAGTTCAAGGCTGGCCTGGCTACATAGTGAGTTTAGGGCCAACCTTAACTACAAAGTGAGACTCTGTCTGAGATATATATATATATATATATATATATATATATATATATATATATATATATATATAGAGAGAGAGAGAGAGAGAGAGAGAGGAGAGGGAGAGAGAGATCACAAATTCTAGCCTTTAAGGAAAGAGATCTATGTAAGTAGTCATTTCCAGACTTTGTTCTGTACTAGCGGAATCCTGAATGCTGAACAAATCATCCTAGCATTCTCAGTTTAGCTTTTTCATACTGAAAATGAGGATATTATAGTGTGCCTGGGTCATATACATATTAGTGTATGTTATACAAATAGATAATACATACATGTTCATGGTAAGGAATTGAATAAGTTTATAATGAAAAAAATTTTTTCCTCTCTCTTCTTGTCTTTTAGGTGTTGAAGTCCCTTCTAGATGTAACTGTTATTGCTTTCATGTGTATTCTTTAGCAATATTCCGTATATTTACAATCTGTGCAGAGGCATATTACTTTTATGCACAAACAGTAACATTATCTACACTGTCTTTGTTATGGTTTGTATCCAGATTTGTCCTTTCTCTCCAAGCCTCTGTGCTCATAGGTGGAGATTTTCTAAAATGGCTAGATCTAGAGTATGTGAATGTGGGTTAAGGTGTGAGACTGACATTAAGGGTGTTTGATATGGGATTAGTTGGCTAATTGGTTTATTTTAATTCTGGGTGTGGATAGTGGAATATCACCACCCAAAATGTTGTAGCCTCCATGAGGTAAAAGCACAAACAAGGGCTGCTGCTGCTGCTTTGCTGTTTGCTACTTTCTGCCTGTCCTTCCATAGACTATTTCTCCTCTTCCATATGGCTCTGCTGTGGAGCCAGCCAGCTAATGATTAAACTCTCTTATCAACTCTGTGCTTTCCTCTTTTAACTTTTCTGCTCTTTTGTATCAACAATGAGAAAAGTAATTAAGACTGTCTTGTACTTTCTATGAAGTTAATACATAATTTGATGTTATTGCTTATATCTAATGTCTTCCCAAAAGCTCTGTGTTTGTGAGGCTTTGATAGCTGGATCTAGGGTGTATGACAGTGGGATTAAAGGTGTGGTGATGGATTAAGGGTGCTTGATTATTACATCAGTACACTGTGGTTTAACAGAGCTCTGGATATTCTTGGTAGGAAGGACCAACAGGGGTGTGGGTGACACCACCCCAGAGGCAGGTACATTGGAAGGAGTGAAAAGAAGAAGCAACCTGCTGGTGCTTGATGCTTCGCTGTCCCCTGGCTGTGTACCATGGGCGGCGCACACCCCTCAGCTGTCGCAAAAGGGACAGGCTCCAGAGAGGGCTTCTGTGTACAGAGAGGGGAGAGAGTTCCAGACTGAGAGTCTGTGATTTCATGAACTTCAGCATTCTCCTCAGGATGTTCAAATAAACAAAAACATTTACTGGCTCTTGCCAAAGGAATGAAAAGCAATACCTAATGCTCTTATTTTAATTATTTTATTTCTTCATCAAAAATGAGGATTGTGTAAAAAATGTATGCGGTGGTGCTGTCCTTTAAATTTTTATTTATAGGCTCATTCATTTCAATTCTGCTTGTGAGGCTTGGAACTGGCTTTTAGTATTTTCAGTATTACTCAGTGCCAGGAGATGACAAAGCTTTATTGTCTTCCGGATGTCTCATCTGAACTTATTTAAAACAAAACAAAACAGTTCCAATTTAAAGTTCAGTGAATTTTGGCTATAAATGGCTCTAATAAAATGGAGGTTTCCTTTATTTATTAAACGAAAACTTCACCTCTCACCAGAGGTGTAAATATGAGCAGTTCACATGTTACATTAACACAGATTGCAAGGTGGACAGACAGTCGTCTGAGGCCAGACCCGGCCGCCCTGGTCGTTACGCCTTCTGCCCCGCCGCCTGACCTGACCCAATTTTTCTGCCGTTTCAGATCCCTGAGAAGAGCCTGGCCATTTTGGAGCCGATTTCAGGAAGGTTTTGTTGGGTTTTTTTTGACAGTGGCGCCACAGAGACGAGGGCATTTGTACTCGCCCCAAATACTGTGAAAAGCCAGAGAGCTGATACCGTCACTTTCACTTTCTGGGAAAAAAATTAATAGTTTCAGTCTATCTGGAAGCCCAGGGCTGTGGGATGCAAACTGGTTCGACTGCCAGGGACTGCGCTCTTGGAATATAAATTAAATCCTGAGCTCCCTCTAGTGACAGTAATATAGATACACATAAAAACTGATACCTGTGTGCAATTCACAATTTTATATTTATCATTAAAAACAAGATGGGAAATGCACAGAAAATACAGTTTATTGTTTATATGCTATACAAAGCGACTTACTATGTGTGGAAAAATATTCTGTTGAAAAATAACTTACTTTCTCCCTTTATATTAGTATATGCTTGTGACATAAAATAAATACTTTAATGACCGGAAGTTGGTACATATATTTATTGCATCTTGACCCTTTATATTTTCCTTTCCTTCTCATCTCCACCTTGTCCCTAAATCCCCTTCCTATCTCCACAGTATTTAATTTTATTAAATTCAAATATTTTTATTTCTGGATCTAAACCTAGAGACTAGCACATGCTAGGTAAGAACCCTATCACTAAACTATATGCTCAGCACATAAAATTTCAATTTTAAAGGATTGTTTAATATAAAATTAGAGTAACTGGAAATATTTCACATAGCCTGAACATGGCAACACTCAAACGCAGTGTCTTTTGAGCAACATCGTCCCAATGCCCAACAGTACTCCCTCACCACTATTTTACTCTTTGTTGGAGTTCAACTTTTTTCTACCCTGTATATGTGAGACCATAGAAGATGTAATTGTCTTTCTATTGCTGGCTTATTTCACTTAGCATAATCTCCTCCAAATTAGTCCATGATGAGTGAATCACTGCGATCCTGACCTAGAAAGGTGGGTGTGTTTTTGTTTTTGATTTCTTCCTTTCTTTCTTGGCTGCTATGAGTTCAACAGCTTTTTTCTACTATGTTCTTCTACTATACCATTTCATTTCACTTTATTTTATCATTTCAACTCGTTTTCCGTCTCTGTCATGCATACTCTCTTCCCTCTCCCTGTAGCTCCCTCCCTCCTCTCTCTCCATCTGTCCATCTGTCAGTCTCTATTGTAAAATACATTTCTTTTTTTTTATTTTTTATTTTTGAGACAGGCTCTCACTTTGTAGTTCAGGTGACTCTGAGCTCACTATGTTGCCCAGGTGAGCTTTGAACTCACAGCAATCCTCCTGTCTCTGCCTCCTGAGGGCTAGGATTATAGGTGTGAGTCACCACACCGAGCACTGTGGTACATGGTACCGAGGATCAAACTCAGGACCTTGCGCTTGCCAGGCAGATGCCGGAACCACTGAGCTAAATCCTCAGCCCAAGACATAGTCTTTAAAATTTTTTTTAAATTTTTATATGTGTGTTATACTTTCTTTGTAGGTAGTTAGTACATGTACATGATACATTTTAATTCTTCTTATCTCTCTATCCTCATCTCTTGCTTCTTTTCCCATTGCAAAAGATTTATCTTCCTGTTTCTTATCTTTTACATTAATCTTTACTTACACTTTGAGTTTCTAAGTGGTTTATTTTAT
>PVIR01045322.1:0-10602 GCA_004026965.1 Petromus typicus
TGGGCAGGAGAACACAGCTGCTGTGAAGGGGAGACTGAGGCCTCGTCTTCCCAGGTATAGGCACCTGGGCCTCATGGAGCGACGCAGTGGAGATGGTGTGCAGAGCCAGAGGAGGCCTCGGGTGCCCTGTGACTGTGTGCGGGCTGGCTGAGCAGCTCCAGGTTTCCTCAAACACTCCTGGTCAGGAAAACCCTGTTTTCCTATGTTTGGGAGGATCTGACTGGTTCCAGGACACCTCCCCGGCCTGAACCTGTGGATGCTCAAGTCCCTTAAGAAAAGTGGTGTAGCATTTGCATATGACCTGTGTGTGGCCTCCCACGCCCTGTAAAGCATGGCTAGATTACTTACCATACCTAACCCCGTCAATAGTCTGTAGTTGTTATACTGCATGGGATAATGACAAGATAACAAGTCTGTCCATATTCAGTACAAATTTTTCTTTCTTTTTTTTTTTTTTGCTGTCTGTTCAAGTTGGCCTTGAACTCATGGCAGTCTTCCTGCCTAGGCCTCCCAAGTGCTGGGTTTACAAGGGGGCTACCATACCTGACTTCAGATTTTTTTCTGCATAGTTTGTATGTGTGGTTGGTTGAGTTTATGACGTGGAGCTCATGTACACAGAGGGCTAACATACATGACAAAAGGCCTGGGTAAGTCTCACGGACATGAGGTTTTCACTCCATTCCATCCATCGGGCCTGGGGTGCAGTGCCCACGAGGACCCCTCCTTCACAGTATCCTCTTCCATTTCAGCCTCGGATGCTCCCAGAATGGTCTCCCCTCAGGAGCCCAGCGCACACCCAGCCACACTGCTGGGGGAGGCCACAGCCAACGCAGGCTGTGGGATAATTTGATATTCAAATCCTGGCAAAGACCTGCTTCAAATTGCTTCAAATTAAGCTGATTTTGCCTCTCTGAATGAGGGATTTGCTTGTGTGGATCAACTCTCCCCAAGGCTTGATGAGGTCAGGATTAGAGCAGGAGGGACAGGAAAAAAAAGCCCAAGGCGAGGCTAGAAGGCTGAGTGTTCAGGGAGGGACACAGACCCTGGAGTCCGGGATGGGGTTCAGAGTCCCAGAACTCCGCTGTGCCGGGGATGGCAGCTCTCTGGGCCCCAGACGGGTCAGCTGCACCCCCAGGTCCCCCGAGGACCCCAGCGGTATTCACAGGCAGCCCATGGCCTCATCTAGCCCATCTGAGCCCGAAAGGCAAAGCACTTCACTGACGAGGATATGGAGGGTCTATGAGGTCAGACGGGGCCACCAGCCAAAGAGGGTCTGGACCCAACCATGCCACCATTATGCCGTGACCTTGAGCTGGCCTCTGACCTCTGACCTGTGACCTTTGGCCTCTGCATGAGGGTCACCGGCAGTGCACACATAGCACCACTGTGAATTCTGGCCGAGTGGAAGTGGTACCCAAGGGTCTGTGGAACTGGGGTTCCCAGAGCTCAGCCCTAGAATCCATTACCTGTGTCTTCGCCTCTGCTTTCCTGGAAGGGCCCCCCCACAACCTCATTTCCATCTGTTTTATCAGGGCCTGTACTGTACATTGCAGCAATTTCAAATTGCACCATTAAAGATTTTATGCTGGAGACGTTAAAATTAAAAAGATCTATGTGCAAAGAGTCACAACGAATTTAATCAACTTGATTTAATAGAAAACAGCAAATGGAATTTATGATGCCTCAAAAGACAAGGGAATTTTTTTTTCAACCAAAAATAATAAAAAGCACTTTGTGGAAAACAGAAAGTGGGGTGGGGGAGTCCCCCATCCGAGAGTTTATCAGAGCCTAATCCGCAGCGAACAACCTCAGTGAGGGCTATTTGCCCGCTAATCCCAGCTGCCATTAAAATATTAAAGATAAATCTAATCGTCTCTTTATCCAAAATAAGCGACTTTTGTGTGGGGAGAAAATGTCTAACCCTTTGGGAGGAGAATTAGTCCTAATGCATCGAATGGAATTCGGTCCAGGCTGGGGCGAAACAGGGTTTAGAGGCAAATGAGACGGTAATAGAAATAAAACCCAGAATAACAAATTAAAAACCCTCATTTACACGAATTAAAACGGCTCACAAAAGGGATGGAGGCCGAGCCTTGCCCTCCCGTGTTCTCGCCCACCCGCGGGTCTCGGCACAGCCAAGGCTTCCCCTCATCCTCCCACGCCAGGCCGAGGCTGCTTTCTAAGCTCTGACCAAAGCCTCGGGCTTCTGTGCCTCCTGCACAGGCTTGGGGGTCACAGGGCGCTTGTTCCTGCCCCACTAAGGGAGGACCTGGTTTAGTTTCTTAAATCCCGAGAGCCTGTTTAACTTGGGGAAATGCAGATGACAGCGGCCCCATCCTCACAGCCCTGTTCCCCCTCCCTGTCCTGGCTCCACTGAGCAACATGAGGCAGCGGCACAAGGCCACCTGGCACAGTGCCTGGTCCTGGTGACCACTCAGTGGCCAGCTATCATTGAAGCCTCACCTCGAGCCCCCAAGAGCCCCCAGGGAGGTAGGAAAGCTTAGCAGTGGGCCAGCCAGGGAGGCCGAGGGGGCAGATGGCAGCTCTTTGGGTGGTCGCAGGGCCTGAGACTACACTAGGAGCCCCCTGTGTCCCAAGGTTGCCTCAGGATTGGTCTGTGGCTCCCCGTAACTAGGACACCTCCCAACTTTGGGCTAAAGTGTGAAACTGCACTCTCACATAGTGCCTGGGTACTTCTCAGAGGAATTCCATGTTTCCCCAGAAAGTTCCAGGCCCCCCACCAGCCATCTCAGGTTCAGGCACATGTGACAAAGCCCTTCCTGAGGCCTGTTTGGACAGAAGACAGAGGGCTAGGAGGGGCCCCCATAACCCAGTAACCCCACACCCTACCGAAGCCTCCACCCCAGGAGGGCTGGAATGCACCTCTGACCTCTGCCAACCTCCTTAACAAATCCACTTGAACAGGAAACTCAAGTTGACAGCATTTTATTATGGGGTATTAGGTGGAGTTGGATTATGGGTTTCTGTAACCAGCTGGCTTCCTCTTCTCTGCCTACCACAGTCCTCCTCCCACCAGGGAGTCCCGGGGAAGGGTCCGCTCCTTCCGCCTCATTCACCGTCTTCCTCCACAACCAGGTGTGGTGGCACATTTCTGGGATCCAGCACTCAAGAAGCTGAGGCAGGAGGATCACTCGACCAAGTTCAAGGCCAGCTTGGGTTATATAGTGAGTTAAAAATCAGCCTGAACTACATATCAAGACCCTGTCTTAAATAATAATGGTAGGGCCGGGGAGTTAGCTCAGTGGTTCCGGCGCCTGTCTCGCAAGCACAAGGACCCGGGTTTGATTCCCTGGTAACCACATAACAATACTGGTTGTGGAGACCCACACCCAGCAGCAACCAGTACCACATACCACAGTGCCGGGCGTGGTGGCTCACGCCTGTAATCCCAGCACTCGGGAGGCAGAGGCAGGAGGATTGTGATGTGAGTTTGAGGCTGAGCTCAGGGCCAGCCTGAACCACAAAGTGAGACCCTGTCTCCAAAAACCTAAAAAAAAAAATTAATAATAATGGTAGTAGCACTAGAAGAAGACTTTACCATTTCCCTCTGAATTAGTCAGTGCTTACTGGACTTTGCAGGCTGAGGCAAGGCTCCTCAAAAGACTGCACATACTCTCAATCAAATTCAATGCAGAACACAGAAATTCACAAGACTGGCCTACAATGGCTGCCCACAGAGTCAGTCTGTCCATGTGTCACAGATTGGAAGGATCCAGCCGAAGGCCGGGAGCCCATGGCTTGTTCTGTATGAGACATCAGGAGGCTGAAAGATCTGTGACAAAAACCCAAGAGGTCAGTGCTAGAGTCTACTCGGACAGGGAAAGGCTGGTGCTAGAAGTTGAAAAACCGGCACCGGAAGTCCAGAGATGGCGCCGAAAGTGAAGGCGAAGACGGAGCTCCTCTGAGAACAGCCACAGCTCCTCTGAGGAAAACCAGCCACTGTGGTGCTTTTCTAAGAAAATCGGCTGAACTCTCCTGCTTTCCTTTTATACCAGCCCAACAACAATCCCCCAATTCCACTAGGCGTCCCCGCTCTAGCCGACAGTTACGCAATTACCACCGCACCCTCAGACTCCAAGCCACCGTGGGTTATGGCGCTCCTGACAGGCCAGAGAAGACTGGAGCGTGGGGCACGACATCTCTGTCCCCGAGGGAGTAGGAGACCCTCTCCCCAGCATGGCTGAGGCCAAACATGGAGCATGATGGGTGGGACAGACTCTCCAGAGGGACATCCAGAAGCCTGAAGCAGGGAGGAGCTGGTCACAGGTGAAGAGCTGTGTGTGGGTGGCGGTGTCTGCTGCTTTGGGCCGAGAAGTGGAGCGCCCTAGTGGGCACTCTAGCTTAGGGCCCGCTGCTGCCTCCTCCAGGAACCTCTCCTTGCTGCACTATATAAAAAGGGGAATCCGAGGCACAGAGAAGCTAAGTTAGCAGGTGGTAGAAGGGGACTGAGCCCAGAACCGACAGCAGGCTATCACACCGCCTGTTGGCGATCTTGGCCTGGAGGGCCGGGAGGCGAAGGAGAGGGCGGCTGACTCTGCTCCTTGTGCACCGACCGTCTGTGCGCTTCGTCTCCACGAGATGCCAGGTCCTCCCACACTCCTGCAGGGCAGGTCCTCCAAAGAAGCCCCCATTCTACAGAATGAGAAGTTACAGGCCTCTCTTCCCACCTTTGTTCCTGTCCTGGGCCTTCTCGGGAGCCTTCTGTCTCCTCCTAGCCCCTTGCCGAGCTGCGTGTGCCCGGTCTTCACACTCACAGCATGGCTTGCGTCCTCCCTGATGCTCCCTTCTCTGGGCCTGGTGTCTCCACTCCAGCCCCACCAGGCTACCCAGAACACCGCCGCTGCAGTCCAGCCTCTATTCTACCCTGTCCCTGTCACCTGTGGAGCTCCCAAGGCTGGAGCCCTGCATCAGCCTCCTCCCAGCACACTCCAGGGCCAGGGCTCAGAGAAGCTATAAAGGATTTTTTTTTTTGAGGGAGAGAGAGATTTGTTGTTGTTGTTGTTGTTGTTGTTGTTATATATAACCTAGGCTGGCCTCCAATTTATGACCCAGCCAGGTGTGGTGGTGCATACCTATAATCCCAGCACTTGAGAAGCTGAGGCAGGAAGATTGCTGCAAGTTAGAGGCCAACATGGCCTATGTAGTGAACTCAACACCAGCCTGAACTACGTAGCAAGATGGTGTCTCAAAATAAATATGTAAATAAATTAATGCATATTTTTTAAAAACCAAGAACTCCTACAGTCCTCCTGCACTGACCACCGAAGTGCTGGATTGCAGGAGTGAGCCACCGCAGCTGCTAGGTGGGTGGCTCTATGGCAGAATGTGATGCTTTTGCCGAAGGGGGTTTGCATGTGAGCCAGGGAATAGCCACAGAAAGGAAAACAAGGTACACCGAGAAAAGGTGTGCAAAGAGACTGACGTGGGGACACCTGCGGCTTCCTCAGTGCATGCTGAGTGCAGTAAACTCTGTCCTCCTCTGCTGTCCTTCCCCCAGGAACTTTCGATTGGAGTCAGGGCCTCAGCATTAAGCTATATTCCTAGTCTTTTTTGTATTATTTCGAGACAAGTTCTCACTAAGTCATTAAGGGGCTGAGGCTGGGCTTGAACTTGTGACCCTGCTGCCCCAGTCTCCCAAAGTGCCGGGATGACAGATACGCATCACCACATCCAGCAGGTGTCTCCTTTTTGCCAGTGCATATCTACATGCTTAGAAAGCAACCATGGGACAAGAGGATCAGTGGGAGTTCAAGGCCAGCCTCTCTCTCTCTCTCTCTCTCTCTGTCACACACACACACACACAATCATCAGAAAGGAGCCAAATAAAAGACAATCCAATGTGTTAATAAATTACCTTGGGATGATTTTAATGTTTTTCTTTTTGTTTATCAGCATTATCTTACTTTTCACCACCATGAACATGTATTACTCTAATATGATCATAATAATAATAATAATAAAGCTGTCTTTAGTATGTCTTTAGTATTCTCTGACAAGGCAACTTTCAGACTCTTGGTGACTTGTCTAAGTCTAGTTTGTCCCTAGTGATCTTCTGGCCGTGGACCTGAGCATACCCAGGGCATCCAGGGGTGGGCAGGGCTGTGCTGGGATCAGGTGGGTCCTTGCCAGGTTTGAGCTGGGCAGAAGCACCTGCGGGCTCAGGGCCAATGGTGACCCCGGGATGCTGGAAACGGCCCTGCTGCAAAGCGGGGAAGGAAACAGGGTCAGTGGTGCATCTACATGTCAGGAGAGGACAGAGAGAGACGCTGGTGGCTCCCACGGAGGTGCCTGCTAGGTGCCTGCCTGCTAGGGGAAGGCAGGAGCCAGTAAGCCCACAGGCTAGGGCCAGAGGGCTCTCTACACTGGGGGCTCCATGGTAGAGTGTCTCATGGATACGAGAGACCCTTATTCCACACACAATTTGCACACATAGAGGGAGGAGGGGCAGGTATGTAGATCTGCCTTCTATATGGCCAGAGGCCCTATTTTTTTTGGAGATAAAGTCTCACTTTTTTGTTCTGACTGGCCCTGAACTCACTACATAGCCCAGGTTAGCCTTGAAGTCTCAGCAATCCTCCTGCCTCTGCTTTCTGAGTGCTAAGATTACAGGTGTGAGCCACCATGCCCAACATTGTGGTATGTGGTACCAGGGATCAAACTTGAGAACTTGCACTTGCAAGGCAAACGCCAGAACACTGAGCTAAATCTCCGGCCCCCTTGGCATATTTTTAAGTGGGTTACCATATTTTTAAAAACATTTTTATTAGTGCCAAGCACGGTGACTCATGCCCACCAGCAATCAGCACCACATACCACAATGCCAGGTATGGTGGCTCACCCCTGTAATCCCAGTACCTAAAAGACAGAGGCAAGAGGATCACTGAGAGTTCGAGGTCAGCTAGGGCTGCATAGTGAGTTCAGTGCCAGTCAGAACTACATAGTGAGACCCTATTTCCAAAAAGAAGTAAACAGAAAAAAAGTACATAAAAACATGGCTGTTTTGACTCAAGTCTCCGTTGTCCAGACTTGTGCCATGAGCGGAGAGTCACTTGACAGCCACTGGTCCCAAATGAAATATGGGAGGCAGATCTGAAACCACCACACAGTTCATAGCCGAGTGTGGCTGCACCCCAGAGACCAGAGAGGCAGAGCCTCTGCTCCACAGTACTCATGGAGGCCATAGCTTGCACCTGGCTGACCCTTGCTCTTGCTCTTCAGTTGCAAGCATGCAGTTAGCAGGCAGCCTCTAGTGAGCCCCGTTGGCCGTCCACTGCAGAGTTGGAGGTGCTTAGCATGGTGTGGGCACCTGTACTGGCCGTTTCTGTCCACCTCACACTCCTCTAATGGGCAGTCTTTGCTTTTGGTAAGTAAGATTCACTCTGCAATCTTCCTTGGTCTCGAATTTGCAATGATTCTCCTGCTTCAGCCTCCCAAGTGCTGGGGTTATAGGCATGCCCTATCATGCAGGGACTACCTGCATTCTTAATGGTCATAATTCTTTTGTTGGTGGGAGGACTACAAGAAATCAGACCCAGGGGTGGTCTACCACTGAGCTATATCTCCAGTCATTTTTATTTTGGCACAGGTTCTGAGTAAATGGCCCAGGTGGGACTCAAACTGTTGACGCTGTTGCCTCAGCCTCCCTCGGTACTGGGAATACAGGCCTGGTCTCAACACCTGCTTCCTTCCTTTACAGAAAATGACATAATCTTATTGCTGCAAAGCAGATTTCTGTGAGTTCAAACACCAGTGATACAGTGCACTAGCTGTCTGGCTAGAACCATACTTAGATTCAGTTTCCTCATCTCTAAAAAGATAACACCCAGAGGGCTAGGGATTCCCACCAGTGCCTCCCTTGCAAGCTCAAGGTCCTGGGTTTGATCCCCATACCCACATACAATACTGGGTGTGGCGACTCACACCCACCAACAGTCTGTACCACATATCACAGTGCTCGGCATGGTGGCTCGTGCCTGTAATCCCAGCACTTGGGAGTCAGAAGCAGGAGGATTGCTATGAGTTCAAGGCTTGCCTGGGCAACATAGTGAACTCAGGGTCAGCCTGAACTACAAAAGCGAGATCCTGTCTCTGGACACAAGAGCAGAGATGTTATATGGTTTGGACCCATCAGGCCACCATTGTTTCCAGAACACTTTTGACAGGATGAACCTCTGGAGCAGCACACACTGGCCAGAAGTAGACATTTCTAAATTAAGGACACTCAGAAACTCAGGAAGCAGATGGAATGTTGAAATGTTGGGTTAGCTGGCTTCTCTGGCTGGTGACATGTTGAGGCTCATAAGCAAGTGGCAGTGAGCCCATCTTGTCCAAAGGACGCCACTCTAGAAGCCAGGCCACCACCATGGGCTACTGTGTCACCAAATGCAAGAATCCCCCCTCCACCCTGGGCAGTAAGAATGGAGATGGGAACCCTAACAGCAAGTCATACGTAGGTGAGGTGTAGGGCACCCTTGAGCAACAGGTGCCACCCTGTGGCAAGCCAGGTGGGGATATTACTGTCAATGGGTCCAAGAAAGCAGAGGCTGCCACCAAGGCCTGGCACCCGCAAACATCCTCAGGAGTGGCTTGGAGAGAGTCCAGTGCTGAGGAGTCTTCATTGCAGAGGTTGGAGGAACTGTTCAGGTGCTACCAGGACAAGCCAGAGGATGCAATTTTCAGGGAAGACATAGAGTACTTCTACAAGGACCTCTGTGTTGATCCCAGAGTTCCTAGTGCTGCTCTTGGCTTGGAAGTTCCAGGCTGCTACTATGCACAAATTCACCAGGAAGAAGTTTTCCATGGCTTGGCTGCAAAGCACTAAGTTTGGATAGGATTGACTGCGCACAGTTCCTTAGCCTCTTAACTGAAGCCAAACAAGAGCACACATTTAAGGATCTTTGCTGATTTACATTTCAGTTTGGCCTGGACTCTGAAGAAGGGCAGCTGCATTGAGGAGTAGCCACTGCCCTGAGGAAACTAGGCTTTGGTCAGAACAATCCTCCTAGGTTGGACCAGTGGCCAAACTTCTTAACAGAGAACCCCTCAGGGATCAAAGGCATTTCAGGGGGCACTTGGAGCATGTTCCTTAACTTCACTCAGGTGCTTGGCTCTGACCTCAGCAATGGCAGTGAAGATGGGGCCTGGCCAAGTCTCCTCCATACCTTTGTGGAGTGGGAAATGGAATGAAGGAGAAGAGAAGGGACAGAAGAGGTGTACTCAGCTCAGGGACTGAGGGCTTGTGTCCCAGGAGCAGCAGCATGGATCAGCCATGCTGCAGCCCAGCAAGGAGTTGGACCTTTATGGAAAAGACTGAAGATCCGGATATTTTCCTCATCACACATTTCTCTGCCTGGGATCTGAAAGGGCTCAAAAATGCTGAATCATGTATTAGGTACTTTCTTCATTATTTGGTTATTTTGATTATTTCTTTGGGTGGCTATCCCACAAAATACTTGAACCTGACTTCATGCTGTAGGTTTTTTTTTTTTTTTTTTTAAGATTTCAATTAGATTTTTTTTTTTTTTTTTGAGAGTGGGTCTGCTTTTGTAGTTCAGGCTGGCCCTGAGCTCAGCCTTGAACTCATAGCCATCCTCCTGCCTCTGCCTCCTAAGTGCTGGGATTACAGGTATGAGCCACCACACCCAGCACTGTGGTATATGGTACTGATTGCTGGTGGGAGTGAGTCTCCATGCCTAGCATTGTTGTATGTGGTTACCAGGGATTGAACCTGGGCCCTTGCACTTGCAAGGCAGGCACTGGAACCACTGGGCTAAATCCCTGGCCCAGGATTTCAATTAGAATAAGCCTGCCTTGGGGCTAGGGGTTTAGCTCAGTGGTTCAGGTGCCTGCCTTGCAAGCGCAAGGACCCGGGTTTGACCCCAGTAACCACATACCATACTGGGTGTGGAGATTCACACCCAGCAGCAATCAGTACCACATACCGCAGTGCTGGGCGTGGTGGCTCACGCCTGTAATCCCGGCACTGGGAGGCAGAGACAGGAGGATTGCTGTGATGTGAGTTTGAGGCTGAGCTCAGGGCCAGCCTGAACTACACAGTGAGACCCTGTCTCAAAAAACCTAAAAAAAAAAAAATAAATAAATAAATAAAAGAATAAGCCTGCTTTTTTTTTTTTTTAGGTTTTTTTGAGACAGGGTCTCGCTTTGTAGTTTAGGCTGGCCCTGAGCTCAGCCTCCTACTCAACAATCCTCCTGCCTCTGTCTCCAGAGTGCTGGGATTACAAGCTTGATCCACCATGCACTCCCAGCATTGTTGTATGTGATAATGATTGCTGGTGGACATGAGTCTCCATTTCCGGCATTGTGGTATGTGCTTACTGGGGATAGAACCTGGGCCCTTGTGCTAGCAAGGCAGGTGCCAGAACCACTGAGCTAACTGCCTGGCCCCATCCCTGCCATTTCTTGTACAAAATTAGATTTGGGAGAGGGAGCACAGAAGGATGCAGAGCCAGGTAGGGGGAATAGGACTGTTAGGCTGACTTAACATTACAAAAAGATACAGTATCAGATCTCAGTTTTGCATATTATTTTTCAGGACAGGTCTGTCTTGTGTGTAGTTCTATT